>PISX010005681.1:0-105222 GCA_004024625.1 Mellivora capensis | reverse complement strand
ATGGAGCACTACGCCTCCGTCAGGAAGGATGAACACCCGACTTCTGCATCAACATGGACGGGACTGGAGGAGATGATGCTGAGTGAAATGAGTCAAGCAGAGAAAGACAGTTACCATGTGGTTTCACTTACTTGTGGGGCGTAAGGAATAACACGGAGGACACGGGAGATGGAGAGGAGAAGGGAGTTGGGGGAAATCGGAGGGGAGGCGAAGCGTGAGAGACTGTGGACTCTGAGGAACTGAGGGTTTCAGAGGGGAGAGGGTGGGAGGTTGGGGGAGCCTGGTGGTGGGTACTGTGGAGGGCACGGACTGCATGGAGCGCTGGGTGTGGTGCAAAAACTATGAATTCTGTTACACTGAGAATAAATAAAACAAAACAACAAAAGAACAACAACAACAAAAAACTCTTGGCAAAGCGAAGCAGAGCTCCCTTAGTCTAACAGAGCGACGAACCAAGGGCGGGTCGCACGGTCTTTCCACCAGACATCGGGAATGTCGCCACCACTTTTCAATGTTGGACTGAAGATTTTTTCACAGTACAGCGAGGCAGGGGGAAAACATGAAGACGCGGGGGTCGGAGTATGAGAACCAAAAGCCATTTGAATACAACATAATTGATTATGTAAAACTTCAAAAAGGTCATAGGATAATTATTAGAATAAGTCACATTTATCACGGATATTGGAACAAGGTAAATATCAAATTTGTTTTTACATAAAAGCCAACAATTAGAAACGGAATTTAAAAAATGTTATATAAATAGTATCAAGAATATTAAACACACAGGAGTAACTCTAATGAGAAGTGTGTGTGACCTCCGAGGAGGAAATACGGGAGGAATTAGCCCAAGATAAGCGGAGGGTGTGGGTGATGGCGTGGGTTGGGCCTGGATCCTATCGGAGGGGGCCTTCAGGCGAGGGGACCGCGGTCGGGAGGCTGGGCTGAGGAGTGGCCACGAGGCTCTCGTGTTTGGGGCATCGAGAAGCGGGAGGTCTCCCCGGGGCCATGCTGGATTGGGCACACCTGGGACCGACGGCAGGGAGAGGTCTTAGGTCAAGGACATGACCAGATGCAAGGGCGTGGAGCCTGTTTAACCCGCCACGACGGAGAGAACCCTGATCTGAGGTCTCACGTGGGGATGGCAGGCCTGTCGCCCCTTCGGCTCGGCAGGGCAGGAACGCTGTGACTTTGGGTTTGGGCTGAGCAGAGACGGCCCGAGGGCGGAGAGTCCTTGATCCGGTCCACCTGGCTTAGTCTTCGACCGAGCGGCGTTCTGGTGTTTTCTCGGACAATGTGGACCTCTGACCGCACGGGCTCTGGCTTCCAGGGGATCCTGGTGACGACTGCCGTCTTCCTCTGGGGCCATGTGGCTTTCCTGCCGCCCTCTGCTCTCCGACACGGCCCGTGTGCCCCGCTGCGGAGCCGCTCGCGCTCAGAGCGGGGACTGTGGTGGGGCCAGGTCCGACGAGCAGCCTCTCTGCTGCCTGAGCTCCAGAGAAGACTCGGGAGTGGGCTGCTGTCACCCGCGCTCGATTACTCAGGGGACGGCTCAGCTGAAATGGTTCAAAGGACTTGCAATCTGTCATATGGCAGTTGCCGGCGAAGACATTCTCCCTGTTCCCCGAGCCGTCCCCCAAGGGCTTTCAGCAGCCGACAGCATGAGGGTGTGACAGAACGTTCTGTTCCCTGTTGATAATGTTGGGGGAAGGCAGAGTCGGGGCTTCTAAGTATTTCAGGGCTTCCGTGCGGAGATGGGCAAACAAAGCAGGAACAAAGGACAGGAGTCCGTGGCGGGTGGACGAGTGCTCAGGTGTGCTAACCCTTAAACAAGGGTCTGCGTATCCCCCGCTCGGGACCCGTACCTCTGTGGCTGGGGACGGGTCAATGGCCGGCTCGGCCCCAGCTGCCTTCCCGCTGCACAGCCCGGCTGCCTGGAGTCTGCTCGGCAGCCTGGGGGCAGGGGGACGCCTCTGCAGGATGTGGAAGTCACCCCCAGGGCTGTCCAATATGGCCAATGCACGTGCATCATCTCAGGCACCACGGGAGGCCCCCCCACACTCTGCACCTTGTGCTGAGCCAAGGAAAGTCTCGGGGTGGGCGGCAGTTCTCACGCACAGCGTTTCCTGGCGTGTGTCTGTTTTCAGTGACTGCGAAGCTCGTCCCACGGGGGCCCCAGCCAAGGACGCCAGGAGCCCCATGTCTCTCCTTCATCACCGTCACTCCGTCCACAGCGTCCCGCGCCCTGGGCCATTCCGCCAGCAGCAACCGCCGACTCCTGTGCGGTCCGATCGAGGACACCAGGAGCCCTCGTCTCGCTCTCACGTAGCCGACCGCTCCCTCGGGACCAGCCCCTCGTCTTCGCTGATCCTATAAATGAGGCCTTGCCGGATCTGCTTGTGCCTCTCAGGCCCCTTGTCATGGTCCCTCAGAATCCCTACTTTGCTTCTTATAGTCTGTCCGTCTCCTGCGGGCCGCTGGGCTGTGGATTGCCATCGGCCCCTGCGTGCTGTCCCTGCTCGGCTCGGGAGGCAGCCTGCGGGGATGGAGAAGCCCTGCCCGTTGACTTCCATGGCTCAGCTCTGCCTTACGTATGGTGAGGCGGGGGAGGGCGGCGTGCAGGTGTTGGGAGACGCCGCGGGGTCGCGGTCAGGGGCTCCCACGCTGGCGCCGGTGAGTCAGAGGGGGGAGTCTTCAGACCGAAGCCGGTCAGAGGGCAGCTCCTACCTGCGTATGGGACACACGCCCACCGTGCCCATGCTCCGCCACCATCTTTTCAGGCCTCCCATAAGTCAGCTCGAGTGAGTGCCAGAAGGCCCTCAGAGCCCCGGGAAGTGCTGGGAGGTCTCTAATAAGCAGCTCTCGGATCACAGCCTCCTGGCTTCTGAGGTCTGTCCATTAATCAAAAACATCCGTGGGTCCATCTCACTCTGCCGGCCCCCGGCTCAGGCACACTCTCCATGGACACTGCTCCTGCCGGGCCCAGAACGACACCCTGGTTGGTCACACCTTGGCCTCCAATATCGCTGAGTCCCCTACTACCTCTGTGGGAGAAAGCCACAAAGTCACACCATCCAAAGACACACCGAAGGGTCACCACGGTCCCCATGCTCCCGGGAAGGCTGAGCCTCCCTCCACGGCCGTCCCTTCTCCGACACCTGCGGCTGCGCTGGGATGTCCCTCGACCTTGGCAGTGCCCACCCCCAGTGCCCTCGCCCCTCCCGTTGAGGACATCACCCCTAATGTCCAGGCTGTGCCCCTGTCCCTGCCGCTCCCCCCCAACCTCGTCAGGGACTTCCGGCGCTCCCGTCCCTCTGGCCTGTGTCACAGCCCTTCACCCAGCAATTCAAACGTGCCCGAGCTGCTCTCATCTTAGTGAAGAACAGACCGGTGGGTACTAGCAGAAGAACCGGCATCGTTGCCCCATCGGAGCCCTGTGTGTCCCCCCCGGCCGCATGGTCAGGCCGTGCTCACCTCTCTCATGGCCCAGAGTCCCAGGTCTGCCTATCCCTGCTCCCACCTTCTGCCGGAAACTCCTCCTGCCCAGGTGGTCTCCTTGCTAGCCTGGTGGCTGCTGGTAACCTCCGGCCGCCGCTGGAGCTGCTCACCACTGTCTTCCATTGTGGACCTTCTGTTAGCACACAGTGTGTCATTAGTTTCGGGGCAGAGGTCAGCGACTCACTGTATGACACCCGGCACCCATCCCATCCCGTGTCCTCCAGTGTCCATCACCCGGTCACCCCATCCCCCACCTGCTCCCTCCAGCAGCCCTCACTTTGTTTCCTGTCATTAAGAGTCTCTTACAGTTTATCTACCTTCTGATTTCACTTGCTTTATTTTTCCCTGCCTTCCCCTATGCTCCTCCAGTTTGTTTCTTAGTCCCACATATCAGGGAGATCATATGATCATTGTCTTTCTCTGATTGACTTACTTCACTCAGCACAGCACCTTTCAGTTCCATCCACATCATTGCAAATGGCAAGATGTCATTCTTTTTGATGGCCACGTAATATTCCATTGTATGTCTAAACCACATCTTCCTTATCCATCCTAACCACTGTCTTATTTCTTTGAAAGGAGAAGGGGATGATGGTAGGGGTTCCACTTTCTGCACTTTGATTCATGTGAAGTAGATTTAAAATAATTCGTGATGTGCACATGTCATAAAAACGATTCCCATGCACTAATTGCAGAATATAAGACTGTTTTAGAGGAAGAAGTCTTGAGCGGATCCCACATGGAAATAAGAATCCCAAACAATCCCATCCCTCAGGAGAGGAGAGTTTCTAAGTACCATTTCATTGCATTTGTGAACGAGGTTTTCATTTATTACACACATTTTTACTATAAATGGCTAAGAAAGGCTTCTAGTTTAGTAGTGTAAGAGTAATATAGGGGATTTCAAACATCAACTCACAATAATATAAAATCCTACTTTTATATCAGCCAGATTGGGAAAATGGGATGGAATATGTTTAAGACATTAACATATGACGAATCATTTTTCTTATACAGCGATGGGGTTACTCACTGGTTAAATTAGTTATCGGACTTAGAGTACTTTGAACAAGACCTCGTAAAGTCTCAGTGCTGCAGAGCTGTAAGTCGCCACCACTCGAAGGAGGCTAATAATGTTTATTCTTTACATTGTTACTTGCTAAATGGATCAAAATGAATCCAACGAATTAAAATGAGCTACAATTAAGAAAACTAAATCTACAGAAGCAAAAGAGCAAACGAAATGTCAAATGGAAAGCAGACAAGTTCCAGGGGCCGTCAGCCACCTAAGACCCCGGGACCCCCCCTTGCCTGTCATGCTCACTCGCCACTGAGGCTTTATGAGAAGAGCCAAGGTCAGGAAGCCCGAGCTGGTGGGGGCAGTGGGGTCGCCACGGCCCTGGACTCGCCAGCATGGCCCCCTGCGGGCCTTCCCCCAACTCTGCCTCCTTCCCCCGCCCTCAAAGCCTCCCCTGATGTGTGAGGTGGGCCTTCCTTGCCCCGTCCAGCCTCCCTCCTCCCTCCCTGACAGTTTGGAGGGGGCTGGCCTCTCTGTCCCTCGCCTGCACCCTCAGGAGGGCCACCCGGAGGGCCGCCGAGTGTCTGGCCTTCCCCGGGGACAGTGAGGAAGGAGCTGGCACGGGGTTCCTGCCATGGCCAGCTGCTATCCATCAGCCTGGCCCGGGGGTGGGGGCAGGCCCTCCAGCCCAGGCCAAGCAGGATGCCCGGGAGGGGCTCGTCTGTCTGCTCCTCAGCGCCTGGTGCGCCCTGATGTGCCCCTGCACCAGGCCCTGAGCTCCAGGTGGCTTTGGAGAGGTCAAGACAGCAGGGCCCAGACTAGAAGCTGTGCTGGAGTGGTGGACACTGGGGGTGGGGGTCCCAGCTTGTTTGAGACAAGAACCTGGTGAGCTGAGGCTCAGAAAACCCAGCTGGACTGTGATGTGGATGATGGGAAGGTGTTTCCTGGGGGCTAAGTCGGGGTCACCTGCCTGTTTTCCTCCCAATCCCCAGGGTCTGGTGGAGGGGAGGAGGCTGTTGTGTTCAGTGGTGAGAGCCACGTCTGCAGGAGATACCAAGCAAAGCTGCCAGGAGAGACCAGATGAACACCTGTGCCTTCTGCGCTGCCTCCCCCCGCTCCTCTGTCCAAGCCCAAGGTCCCTTGAGGCTCCGGGGCCTGAACTCCCTCACTGGGTGTTCCTGCATGCTGATGCCCAAGAACACCCCTGTGTGGGCACAGGTGGAACCGCCCTCTCCTGACCCGTGTCCTCTCGGGGCACCTGGGCGGTCTGCCCGCCAACAAGGTAGAAAGCTGTGTGCTGCTGCTCAAGGGGGGACAGGCTGCGGCTTCCCTCGTGGGCTTCCTGGGGCCTGATGAGTGGGAGGCAGTGGTCCCTTTTGGGTGTTTTTAGAGAAGTTTAGCTGAGCTAGAAGGAGACGGGGTGTCCTGGATGCTCCCAAGGTCGTCACAGGTGTCCAGAGGCGCTTTGGGGCTAGGCGCCGGGTTTGCCGTCTGCATCCTGGGGGGCTACCCCCAGACCCCTGTCTGTCCTCAGGAGTGTCTGGAGCAGGAAGAGGCCGCGGCCGTCCTTCCAGGCTGGATCCATTCCCGCCTGGGCCCCTCACTGTTGGAGGTCCTACTGCCTTGGAGTTTTCCAAGGTCCTTGTAGAGTTTCAGAAGGGGCTCAAACACCCACCCAAGATGCTGTCTTGCTCTGAAATCCCCAGCAGTCTGGCGGAGTCTGCAAGCAGGAGCCTCCCAGGTGGCGAGGGACGGACGCCAGGGACGTGCGGGACCTTGGAACAGGTGCCTCTGGCCGAAGCTCGGGAGGAACTTGGGCTTCAGTGACGTGGAATTGGGTGCAGTCTCGACCCCACACAGGGTGACTTGGGGTCTCCGCTTGCTCCCCGGTGACCTGCATGGGGGGTGTGGGCTGGGAGGGCTCTTATGAAACGAGAATTAGCGCCGGCAATTCCTCCCCCTGTGCGGGAAGAACACACCCTTCACGTCTGGGTGCACGGCTCAGGAGTGTGTTGTGCTCGTGGGAACAGAACTCATGTGCAGACAAATCTGCTTTTCCCTGAAAACTGCCCGAATGGTCAGCGTTTATCCCAGGGACCTTGTCAAATGCAAATGAATAAGTAAGTTAGAAAGAGGAACACAAGGTTGGGCTGAGCCTCATTTATTAACCAAGAAACGCCCTGCGTCTCCATGAGCAGACGATCCTGGGCTGAGATCAGAGGAGGGAGCTCAGGTCGCCTGCTGCTTTCTGGAAACAATATGCTTTGAAACAAGGCATCTGCTTTTCCAGCGATGATGTGAAGGCTTGCATTATTAAACAACGTGCTTAATAATTTAGGCTGAAATAAACTTGCCACACAGAAGAAAGTGCCCTGGGCACCAGCACAGTAATGAGATGCTACTGAACTTGAGTTGGGGGACGTGGATGTCCAGGGAACCTGATGGCCTGCTGGTCACTGGTGACTAGTGCCAAAGACAGTGGCCTGACACCTCTCTTGGACCCTGTGGAGCAGAGACTGCACAAGTGGGGTCGCCCAGGCTGTCCACAGGGAGTTCCCCACCCAGCGTCCACCACGGAGCTCAATGGAAGGCCCAGGGCATCGGCTCAGTGCTCTGCCTCGGAAGGGTCTGCCCCGGGGGCCTGTCTCCCCTGTGTGCCAGCTTGTCTGAGAGCTGAGGGGTCCTCTGTATCCCCTACCTACATAGCAGCCCAGAGCTGGTGAGGGCGATCCTTTCTGGGAGAGGACCTGGCTGAGATCAGAGAAAAGAGCCCTGGTTACTTGCCATTTTCTAGAAACATCTCTGCTAGGGTACCGTGCAGCTAGGATTGGCACCACCCCCAGTGTCCCCAGTGCCTTGTCTGTCCTCACGCACACTGTCAGTTGCTCCTGTCATCTCGCTGGGGACACAGGGTCTTCCCAGAGGCCACTTTTTTTTTGAACAGTGGTGTCTATTCACCCCACTGGGGTTTCTCTGATGCTGTCCTGGACGCTCAGCCCTGGGCATCCTGCTGCCACCATGCTTGGGGCTCTGTTCCACCTCCAAGAGAGACTCCTAGATCTGATAGCCTGTGACTCCTGGTGAGGGGCCAGGTGTGGATCTAGGTGTGGGTCCAAGAGTGGGTGAAAGTGTTGGTCTAGGTATGGGTCCTGGTGTGGGTCCTGGTGTGGGTCCACGAGTGGGTCCAGGAGTGGGTCCACAGGTGTGGGTCTCTCCTGAGCAGGTGGGGGCCCAGCCACTGTGGCATGGACTGGAGTCATTGGTTAATGAGGACGATTCAATGTCTGTAAAAGTGGATGTGGGGACAGTGGCAAATTTGCTGACGATGGTTTCAGAGTGACAGAGAAGCTAAGTGGCGGTCTGGGCAGAGACCTGCACAGTCCCCCAGAAGCAGACAGTCACCTTGTCTCACACGGTACAGGCTGCCATGTGTGTCCCCAGGAGGGGCCTCTGGGGTCACAGGGCCCATCTGCATGGTGCACATGGAAGGGGAGAGGTGCTCTTCCAGGCAGACCCAGGGAGGACGTGGCCCGTCCTCCTGGTGACACCTTCGGAGGGCTCCTGGAGGCAGGGCTGAGTGGTAGGGAGCTCCTAGAGGGAGGGAACTGCAGGACCTGAGGTGCTTCCTGGGGTGTCTGGCAGCCCACACGGGGATAACTGGAGCTGATCCTGCTTTCCTGTGATGATCACTGTAATTCCTACAAAGCCAGGGGCTCTCAGCACAGGGGACAGCTCGGTTCTCGGTGACGATAGGCAGGCGCCGCTGGAAGCTCTTTGGGGCATCAGGGGTTGGTCCTCCACCAGCTCTCTGTGGTAGGGCGACAGGGAGGAGAAGGGTGGTCCCCATTTGGGGGGTGGTGCGAGGGGAACCAGGGACCCTCGGGTTCTGGGGGCTGTGCTGGAGGGGATGCTGGTCCCACCAGACAACAGGAGACACGCAGCGGGGGTGGCGCTCTCGTGGCGTAGGTGTGCAAGCAGCAGGAGGGCTGCCCGTGCTGCGGGAGTGACAGCCAGCCTCCGAGGCTCTCAGCTCGGCTCGGGATGGGGACACGTAAACAGGGAATTCTGTGGGTTGGTGGCAGGGCTTCCTGACGTCCAAGGAATCAGAGAAGCCGGGGCTCGGGAGACGGTGTCTGCAAGGATGGGATGCATTCTCGGGGGCGCGTGTTGTCCGGTGGCCTTTCCCTCGTGGAGGGCAGACTAGACGGGAAGACGGAAGCCAGTGGGCATGCTCAGTGCCCCAACTCACCGGGGGTTTGGGGAGACACAGAGGCCAGACCCCAAAGGACCTCATGTGCATGCCAAGGACTGGGGATTCTCCACGAGTGGCCGAGGGGAGCCAAGGAGGGATTTCAACGGGGAAGAATCATGGCTGGACTGGTGTCCCAGGTCGGACGGGGTCTCCTGTGGGCAGCAGGTCAGGGCAAAGCCAGAGAGCGGGACTGCAGGGGGACACAGTGGTGTCTATAAACGTGTGTGGGAAGTGGGGTGCCCAGCGGGGGGATCTGTGAGCTGGACGTGGGGATGGAGGGAAGACACGGTGTGGGCTTGGATGACGGCTGCGAGGCAAAGCCCAGCACCAGCCCTTCTCTGAGCTCCCAGGCGTGCGTTCCTTAGTAGGTCCCCTGCTGGGCAGTGTCCCCCACCCCCGCCCCCCACGGGCCTGGCCCCACCGCCCGGCACGGGCCCAACAGTGGATGGGGACTCTGGGTGCGCCCTGGAGCGTCGGGGCCCAGACTGTCGTCCGGCCGACCTCCACCAGCCGAATTCAGATGCTCACCAGTCTGGCCCCACAAGGGGACGGCCCGCAGTGTCCCCTCACTCTCTGTCCCACTGAGTCCCAGCGCACCGTCGGCACTTGCTAGATGCCAGGAAAGGGAGGCCATGTGCAGGAGGGGGACCCAAACCACTCAGACTCCGGGGGCCCGGAGACCCGGGGGTTGGTCGGGCCCTGCGGCCTCTTCGTGCATCGCTCAGCTGGGCGGGAGCCTCAGGCCTGTGTTCCGGGACAGAGATGGCTGGGCGGGCGGCGCGGCTTGTGGGTGCGGGGGAGGCAGAGCTTCTCAGGGGCTCCCTCGGACCCGGGCGCTGATGACTCTGTACAGACTTCGCCGCCTTTATGGACACTTTAATTATTTGCTCCACGCACTGGGAAGGCACCAGCATCCAACTTCCCGTGGGCGATTTTCCTGGTCTTCCATTTGTGTTGTCGGATAATTGAAGAGTAATTAAATCAGACGGCTCTGGTGGGGGCCTCTTACTAGCAACTCCCCTCCCGGAACGTGAGAACACGAAGCAGAGCCACCTCCGTCCACGCGGTCCAGCCGTGACCGAGCAAATGAGCCTGTGGGTCTGCTCGGCACACTAGCGATCCACGGTTGGGATAACGCTCGTCCCCCGAGGCCAGCGTGTCCCGGACGACGCCTGTCGTGAGTCCCTGGCTCCGCAGGCCGTCCTTGTCCTCCTCAGCTTTGCTTTAAGCCTGGTGCGGGGAAATCCCGCACTCGTCTTTACAGAAGTCTCACGGCGGCGACGGGAAGTTAATACGATGGAGACATGGTCCAAAGGGCCACCCGTGAGCTCATGTGGTCTCTGTGTTCCAAGGGGCCCTCCCCTTGCCCGGGGCGAGAAAACAAGGTCCTGACGTCTTCTCTATTAGTGTCGTGACTTTACCCGTCCCGAGTGGGGCCCACGGCTGTGCTCGCTGTGAGGTGTGGGCACAGATGGCCCTGCCACCGAGCCGTCTGCTCTTCCTGCTGACCCCCCGAGTCTCGGGTTCCGACGCTGTCCCCGCTCTGCATCGCCATGCGGAGTGTCGAACCCATGCCCGCGTTTTCTGCTCGATAAACCTGTCTGGGAATCTCTGTCTCTTCCATCTGAGTCTTTACGTAATTCTGTACTTTGGGCAGCTCCAGCTGGAGCAGTAGTTCCGACCATATTAAGTGGAGCAATTCGGGGAGAACCGACAGTTTATAATAATTAGTTCCTGCTCGTTCATCCGGATCGCCCTCCGGGTTTCCAAACCCTCCACAGAGGGGCTCACATGTGTTTGGTTAAGTTTGGTCCCGGCTCGGTCAGGGGTGCCACGCTCCAGCGAGACGCCCGGGTCAGTCATCACGGACACGGGTAACGCCGTCGGGTGTGAGCGCGGACCTGCTGGCAGCAGTCTGGATGGCTCTGCTGACTGCTGACTGCTGACTCTGTGCTTCTGCGGATGTTATTTCTATTGTATTATGTCAGGACGTCGCTCCAGACGTCCTTGTAAGCCAGCGTGACCGAACACACACTTTGAACCAGAAGCCTGACTCACGGCCCGCCGAGCCCACGCTGTGCACCTGCTTTGGGAGTGAGTCGCCGGCAGGAAAAGCAGCTTGTCCTGGAGGCATCGGTCAGCGCTCCTGCTTTCTGCCTTCCTTGACGTGAAAACACATGAGCCTTGCCCAGGTGCTCCTCTGTATCTTTTGCACTTTTACAAGATGTAGATCAAAGGTACGTGACGTGTGAGAACGGTTCTTCCCCATGAAGACCGTGCTTCCAGCCGCCGGTGTGGGCTGTCAGAGATCTGCAAAGGTCAACAGGGTCTGCAAGTGAGGGAGGGGATGATTCTCCTCTTGGCGTCGTCCTTATGGGGGCAGCGGCCCTGGGCAGCCAAGCTCCTGGGCTTGTAGGGAAGGCATATCGGGGGACTCGACCGAGTGTCTGTGTCTGTGGGGTTTCAGGATGCTGTGCGTGTCCTCACCTCTGCCGCCCACGTCCCCCCACCGCGAGCGGCACCGGTGTCTGCTCCATGCCCACATCCTCCACACCCGGGGGGTCGCAGCCCCTTCTGTGTCACTGATTCCCTCCTTCCTGTCCTCGCCTCCTCCCTCCTGCGCTCCTTGGGCTGCGCTGAGGCTTCCCAGCCTCCCCGCTGGACCGTCCTGGTCCGCTCGGGCTCCCCTTCTCCCTGGCTGGTACGCGTCACACCGGACATTCTCCGCCCCACGCTCCACGCCGCCGGGCTCCTCCGTGTGGCACCCGGTGTTTCCGCTTCTAAACACCTTCAGTTCCTCTTCTGTTCTGTTTTGTTTCCGAAGTTTACGTGGCGACTTGTCATGTCGTTTCCAGACCTGTCGGCCGTGCGGAATCTTGTTTGCGATAATTTTCAAATCGATTGCGCGATAGTTGAGATGTATTTTTCTGGGCAATATTGAAACCTCAGGAACTTTTGCGAATTTCCTCCGTGTGTCTAAACACCCCACGTGGCTCCACCTCATTGGCTCGGTCTCTGTGCTTTGGTCCCCCTCTCCCTCCCGCGTGCACATGTGTCTGCCGCGTCCGGACAAGTCTCAGAGCGGCTGCGATGCCCAAGCCCGGCACACGACCCCTCTGTGTCGGACACACTCTCAGTCGGTGTGTGCCCCCGAGACAGCATGTCTGCTCTGTGGGGTCCTGCTCTGATACTTGGTTTACGCCGCCGTGACGCTTTCTTCTGCCCGCGTCCTGGCCGCCCGCCGGCTTGGGGTGGTCGTGTTCACATCGGGCGTCTTTCCCGTCGGTTTCAGGCTGACTGTTCTGCGTTCGTGGTTTAAGCGTTCTGTCTACAGACGATGTCCTGGGTCTGTCTACTTTCCTGTCACCTTAGAGGTTTTTAAAAAATGTATTTATTTATTTGGGAGAGACAGAGAGAGAGAGAGTGAGTGCATGTAAGCAGGGGAGGGGCAGAGAGCCCGATGCGGGGCTCCATCCCAGGACCCTGAGATCATGACCTGAGCCGAAGGCAGAGGCTTTAACCCACTGAGCCCCCCGGGCGCCACTCTGAGAGTTTCTGTCTTCTTTGTGGTACGTTTAAATCCTTTCACTTTATTTCAAGTGTCGTTACGTATCAGGAAATATCATTTCATGTCCTGTTTCCATTTACCATATTTATGTCACTTGTCCACTTATTTTCCTTACTTCCATGCCTTTCTTGGGCTTTCTTCCCTTACGCTGTGTGTCCGCCTGGTCCTGCCAGTGACGCTCGTGTTTCCCCACGGCCACTGATGGTTTTCTCAGCGATTTCTACCCTGTTCCGCTAAAGACAGCTGCTTTAGCAGCCGTGTTCCCTCCTGAGTTGTCATGAGCAGGCTTTCTCTTTTCCTTTTCTTTGGCTTAGTTCATTTGTAAAATTTTAAGACAAAAAACCCCAGGTATCAGGTCACCCTTATTCGCCATGTGGCTTGTGACAACTCTGCATTTGTTGATTTTATTTGGGGAATCTGAGATTTCAAATTTTTTTAAAATTTTTCTTCTTCACTCACACATAGTAAGTTTCTGAGTTTGAACCCATCCTGCTGTGCTGGGACTGGCCTCGGTGCCCAGGCGCCCGGGAAATCCCGCACCGGGGTCCTCGAGCACGTGATTCCCGGGCCGCACCCTGCACCCCCGTCACATGTGCTCTGTCCGTGCTCCAGGGATCACATTTTCGTGTAATTACTAAGATTCCCACCTGCCATCCTTGTGTTACGTCTGTCTGTCCATCCTTCTGCGAGTTACCATGTCGGCTTCCTGCTGTTTCACTGGTGGCCCGTGTCCTTTCCTCGTGGATCCCAGCGGACACTGGTGTTTTGGGGAAAGGTCAGAGGGCACACTCTTCAGCTTCAGTCCCTGGAGTTTAGAAAGAAGCAGGACACGTTCCCCCGGGCAGTGGCCACTCCCGAGTCTCTGGGTTGCTGCCTGGCCGTCCACGCCTGCCTCAGTCTCCCTCTGCAGACACTGCCCCAGGCAGGAGGACAGGCCCAGAGCCCGAACCCTGCAGTCCCGGCAGGGACCACGGCTGCCCGGGCTGCCTGGACTGGTGCTCCGTGGGCCCCTAGGGCTGGACGCCTACGGCTTCCTCGGACGGAGGTCGCACACACGCACCCTTCAGCTCAGCAACGACGGTGCGCCCGACGACGGGAGACAGGCAGGGTGGGCGAGCAGACAGTGTGGACACACCCATGTGAGTGACCGGTATAAACAGGGTCAGCGTCCTCGTGACAACAGTCCTGACGAAAACCGCAAGACCTCGGCAGACCGGCGATAATGAAGGGGTCCAGGCCCCCCGGCTGCTGAGGGGCCGGGGAGGAAGGGCCTGCTCGGAGCGGCTCAAAGCCTCTCGGCGTGACAGGGCCCACAGGGATGCCGTGAGGCCAAATCCAGCTCCAGAAGCCCCACCTCTGCTCCCTCTCTCCCTCCCCCTGCCCCGCAGAGGCCAAGGGGGCCTGCTGTGGCCCCGTGGACCCAGAGTGCCCTCGGCCTTGCTCATGGGATGGCAGAGGGACATGTGTGTCCCCCGCTCAGGAGGACACTGCTCCCTGCTGCCCCTCCACCCGCCTCCCGGAAAGGCTCCGCAACAGGTTGTTCTGGGCGTGCGTCCCTGACATTAGTGCCCACTTACCAGCTTCTGTTCATCTCGCTGACAACTTTGGCAGTTAGCATTTCCTCCAAAAATGGCCCATTTCTACCAGATGGAATGGAATTTAGTGGATAAATGTAGACAGCCTCTGTCCCGTGCCCGTGGTTCATCCCATCTTACACCTCCTGGCTGGAGCTGACCATCTCTCCATCTGACCCTCTTCTCAGAGAAGGTTCTGGAAGACATCGTTCTGCTGCGTCCTGCTCCCGAATCCCGCTTTCCAGTGACGTGCGTCTTTGTGCTTTCCCACGCGTGTTCGCGCCCCGCCCCCCATCGCCGAGAGTCCCCGTTTATTTTGTTATTTTTAAACAGGAGGAGTCTGTCGGGTCTGAGCGGAGTTTCTGCCCCGTGAATTATTTTAACAAATCGTGGCTGTCGACGGGGAGGAAAAGCTACACTTTCTTTCTTCTTGCCTGGGTTTTTGTCATTTTTAGTTTCAGTTTTGTGATGTCTTCTGTAGGAATTCTGACGTCATCGGGGAATGGCCCCCATGTCGTTGCTGGTTTTACAAGTCACCGAGCTGTGCTTTATTGTGTATGTGACACAGTCTATTGTTGTTTTATAAAAATCTTTCCAGTGCAATTAAAGCAAATTAATTGCTTTTTAATGGCATTGTTTGGGACACTTACAATCTCCCGTCGGCTTGTTGTATCAACACGAGAAAACCGCGGGTCAGCGTCTCCTCTGACATCATGTTTATGTTCCTCCTTCGGCTTCTTGTCTTTATCTGGCCATTAATACTGGTAATTAAAAATGTCTATGTTTTGTTCCAGGGACATCCCTTAGAAGCTGCAAATAGGTACCCTTTGTTTTACTACAGTTTGAGCAAATTTTCTTTCTAATGACAAGTATCATTCATTTAAATTTAGAAGATCATGGTAAGTTGTGAGACACAGCATGTGTCTGGGGTACAGGCAGCAGTAAGACTGTGTCTAGACTGTGAAACATCGCGCCTGAGGTTGATATACCTCCCCAGCGCTAACACCAAACAGGGAGACCCCGGGTCGTCACGGAGACCGTGCGAGCGTCGGGCCCGCGACACCAGCTCTGCCGCGGGAGCGCCTGTGCTCTTGAAGCCCGTTTGCCAGCCGTTCCCCGGTGTTTCTCTACCGTGAGGCTCCCGTCGGTGCACCCCTAACCCGCATACTTCCTGACCTCACCTTCCTTGCGTTCAAAGGGGAAGAATTCTGTATTTATCGTTCTTTGATTTGCTCCTTGTGCCCAGCGTTGTTATCACTTTTTGGAGACTCGTTCGTGTCGAAGAGAATAAAGCATTTTCACTGTCGTGCAACACTTCATCGATAGATGTGCTGTGGTTTTACATTTTGCTGTTGACGAGCATTTAGGTGGTTCTCGGTTTTGCTTTTTTTCTTATTAAAATTAATATCCAACCAAGATGGAGTAACAGGGACCAGATCAGCTCTCCCATCTGAAATCACTAGCAAGAACAAGGAACAGACCCAATATCCCGTACGGCAGTTTTCAGCTGTTGGAAACCGGACAATGAAGGGCAGTCGCGGCTGAGAGAGACTCGAGATGGGTCCCAAGTTAGCCCAGGCGACGCCAGGCGGTACAGAGGTGTGGAGCGGGGCTGGGTTGACCGGGGTCCCCTGGACCCTGACTGCCCCCCGCCTGGAGGAAGAGGCCGAGGGTCTGGGGAGACCAACACACAGGATTTCACAGGGCACGGCGCCCGGGGGTGAGGCGTGCTGGGTCACTCACAAGCTGCATCGGTGAACCGAAGCCGCGAGAGCCGGAGGGAACCACAGCCTGGCAGACACTGGCTGGGTCGGGGCTCAGAGATGCCTCGTCAGGAAGAGGGGTAACTAGTCCTGACTAGGTAGGGGCAGGTCCTGCTGAACGAATCGTAAAGCAAAACCCAGAGGTTCCCAGTCGCTCACTGCGTCTCAGACTGAAGCTCAGAAATGCTTACAGGAACCCCAAATAGCTGCCTTCCCACAAGACGAGACTCAGCGTCCGGTTTCCCAACAAAAATGCCCAAGCATGCCAAAAAAAAAAAAAAAAAAGGAAAAATAGTACATATAATGAGAGGAGAAATCCACCCACAAGCAGAACAGTTTTTTTTTTAAATTTTTATTTATTTTTAAATTTCTTTTCAGTGTTCCAGAATTCATTGTTTACGCACCACACCCACGGCTCCATGCGGTCCGTGCCCTCCACAGTACCCAGCACCAGGGCCACCCAACCCCTCACCCCCTCCCCTCCAAAACCCTCAGTTTTTAAAAGGACAAATCTGGAGGAGTAAAACCACCTGGTTTCAGGTTTGGGATGAACCCGCAGCAGTGACGCTTCCATAAACACACGCGGGCCAGTGCGACAGAGTGAGTCCCAGCACAGACTGAGGCAGATCACTGGTTTCCACCAAAGGTGCGAGGGTCATTCAGTAGATTAAAATGGTTTTCTCAACCAAGGCTGCCCCAGCGGTGAAGGCACGTCGCTGCGGACAAGGGAGCTCCCGCTCAGAGCAGGCGCCGCGTGGGGGCCGCCCCCGGAGCGGCCGGGAGGTAGGTGGGGAATCTGCAACTGCAGACCTTTCGGAAATCAATACGGGAGGAGATATTCGTGCTTGGGTGAGACCCGCATTCCTCAGATGCAAAACCAAAGCACGACTGACATAAGAAAGATTCATTAAAAAAACAACAACTTCTGCTTCTTGACATATACTCTTAACAGAAGAAAAAATGTCAGGCACGGATTGGGGGACATTATTTAAAAATCATGCATCCCACACAGAACTGGATTCATAATATACCAGGATCCCTCCAAAATCAGTCAGGAGACACGCAAGCACTAAAAATAGGCAACGGGTGCACCTGGGATGTAGTGAGATGGCCAACAAGCACATGGAAAGACGCTCACGGCCGTCAGTCATTAAGGAGATACGAGCCCCAAACCATAAAGCACGTATTAAATTGTTAAACTTGAAAAAAGAAGGATGAGTAGGTGGGAGAGAGCTACCCACACACGGAACTTCCCCTGCGATGCCACTTCCGTGGGACTGTGGGAAACGCGACCGGACCTGGGGAGGAAGACAGATGGTGTGTGCTTGGACGGGGGGCGTCTGGGGCCAGAGGAGGGCGTGCACGGAGCACAGGAAGCCTCTGGGACTGTGGATGCAGATGCCCCCTCCTTGTGCAGATGATTTCACGGGTGCGTCATGGGCAAGGGGCATCCAGGGGCACTCTCAGACAGGGGCACTGTCCCATTTCAGTCAAACCTGCGGGGAGCTGTCAACAAGGCATGGACACTGGCCGTCCCGGTCGCGTCTGCCCCGGATCTGCAGTGCCTTCCCCAAGTCGTTTTCCTGACTGTGGGGTGCTGGGTTTAAGCATCCTTATACTTAATGTCATGCATTGGTTTCCTGAAGTTGCTTTTAGAAATTCCCATAAACTTAGAGGCTTAAAACAACACAAAATTACTCCCGTCCGGTTGTAGACGTCAGGTCTCGGGCTGAGGAGCAGCGGGCACTGGAGCCTCTGGGAAGAATCCCTTCCCTTCACCTTTATCGATGTCCAGAGAAGCCGGTGGGGGCGTCTCAGGTCAGGGTCCCAGCACATCCGTCCTCCTCCCCCCAGAAAGGCCAGGGATGACGATGTGTCACCTGCCCGGAAAATCCAGGGCGGTCTCCCCATTTGAACACCAGCCAGCAACTGAAAACAACCTAGCCCCCCTGCCACCTGACCTGCTGGTTCGCCGTGTTTGGGGACGAGCTTGTGGACGGACGTGAGGCTCTGTCTCTGCCAACCTTGCTCCAGGGGGCAGTGACAACACTTTCCTGCAGGGACCGCGTCATTCCCATCAGCGAGTGGTTGTTCCCACCACTTTGGGGTGGATTTTTTAAAAAAGACTTCAGTTATTTATTTGAGAGAGCGAACGAGCGCGTACGGTGGGAAGGGCAGCGGGAGAGAGACACTCTCATCCCGACTCCCCAGCTGAGCACGGAGCAGGACCTGAGGCTCGAACTCACCACCCTGAGGTCCGACCCGCGCCAAGCGTCGGACGCTCTACCAGTTCAGCCATCCAGGCGCCCTGGGCAGATATTTTTTAAAATGAGACTCCTGAGGACGAAGTGAAACTCATGCTGAGTTTCATTTGCTGTTTTCTGATAATCAGGAAGAACACGTTTTTCTAGAACTGAGGAACCGGTCTCGCCTTCTCTGCTGACTGTATCAGTGGCAAATGTTTCTGCAAATCGTGGCTCATATTTTCGGGGACTTTGTACCTGTTCTGTGGTTGCCAAGCACATACACTTGGTTTGGTGCGGCTGGCTTCGTCCGTTCTCGGGCCGTCTGCATTTTAGGAAATGTCATCGGACCCCTAAATCACGAGACGGTCCCCAGTCCTGGTTGAAGGCAGCTGCCATTCATTCTGCCTTTCACACCTACGGTTTATCGTCAGAAATAGATCTTGATGTGCGTTGTCTCGTAGGGATTTAATTATTTGAGTCAAATTTTGGGCCCACCTTTTACCTGTCAGAATTTTGACCGAGGTTGCATCAGATCGACAAGTGCCGTTTAAGACAACCGCTGTCTTCGTGCGTCTGAGCCTTCCCGCCGAACAATGTGTTCTCTCGGGCTGTATGTTCAGTTTTACCTTCCAGTCTTTCCAAGAGACGACATGACGTTCCCTCACATGCGCAGAATCCTGGGTTTACCCCCTGGTTTCGTCTGGTGCGTTACCGTAGCTGATTTCAGACGCTCTGTTAATCGTCCTGCCGCACGCGAGTAACGCGGGCTTCTCTTCCTTCCTGTCTTATTCTCCCTGCGTGACCCTGACGGCTCGGGGCAGCTCCTCGGGACCCCGCTGGCCAGACCGTCGGGAGAGGCCACACCCACGTGGCCACGGTCCACGGGGAAGGCGCGTAGCCCTCCCCACACGTGGCGTGTGAGCCGCTGACCTGCTGTCCGTGCTTTTCACCGGGTAAAGGAAGGGCCCATCTAATTTCAGCAGTTGGAGAACTTTTATCGTGAATGGATGTTGAATTTCTAAGGACTTTTCTGCCTCTGCTGGGATGGCCAGGAGCTGTTGGAGCTTCATTTCCCCTAATAATGGCGAATTTTATGTGATCCTCTCCTGACACAACCAGAGTCGCCTTCCTGGGATGAAGCCGGTCGGACCCCGAGGTCCTTCTTTCCCTACGCAGTACCGCGTTCCATTCTCCTCGGGCGCTTACCATCCGCGCAGGTGCGCGAGGTCAGCGGCCTTCTCCTTCCTCACCACGGCGCCGTCTGGGACGGGCACTGAGTTCCGTGGCCTCAGTGAGTGGACGTTCCATCTGCAGCCGGAACCACCCGCCCTTCGTCTCCGGGTGCGTGTGCGGGTGCGTCAGGTGCAACCCGTGTGCACACGTGTGGAAGCGCAGGCCTCGCTGGTGCGCGTGTGCCGCTCACCACGTACACAGCGCGGCCTCTGTGCCGCTGCGTGCTTACACGTGCGCTTCTCCGACATGCTCAGGAGGCACGTGCCCGCACGTGCGTCACTGTGCCCCTAGCCACCTGCGCTGCTCCTTGCACGTGGATCCTGGTTGTGACCGAGCGTCGCTACAGTGTATCCCGTGGGCGCGCAGGTGCTACGTTGCTGGTCTTCCTCTCTCCCCCGTACCTTCCCTGGGCGATCGTCTGAATTGTCCCGTCCGATGTCGTCCCTCACGTTAACGGCCTCCGGAGGCTCCGGTGTTGTCTGGTGCACCCTGGGTCGCTGCATCTCTCAGAGGCTCCTCCCAGCGGGGGACACCTGCAGGCGGAAGCCGGCCCCCGGCTTGCAGCCCCTCCGCCCCCCTCCGCTTGGCTCTCCTGCCCCGTCCTCGGGTCTACCGGTGTCGGCTGAGTCTCCTTCGAGTTCCTCGCTGGTGGTCTCCGGTGTCTTTGTTTTGGGAAGGAGAGCCCACGCCCACCCTGCTGTCCGTGCCCGTGTAACTGCTGTTCCCGGGGACCCTCGCGCAGGAGGCGGCGGCTACCAATACGCGCACTGTGCTCTGGAACGTCTCCCATCCCCTCACCTGGAACAGCAGCCCCTGAGCCGATGCTCGCGGATCCGGGCTGCTGCCGTCCTCGAACAGCTGCCGTCTCGAAGACGCCCTTGGAAACATGTCGTGCTGGCCGGGGTGGGCCTGTCCTATCAGGAACTTGGCCCGATTCTTACCCAGACTTTGCGTGAAAAGCCCATCTTTCGTCAGACCCCAAACCCCATCATGCCCCACGGTTGCTGCTACTGTTCCAGGCCCCACTCAGACCCCGTCAGGAACCATCGTCGTTGTCGTCCTCAGTCGCTGAGGGTTGGCTCATCGGGAGTCACCCTGGGCACGTCAGGCCTTCTGGGGAGCCAGAGTCTGTCTCCCGAGGGTCGGGCTTTCCTCTTCTGTCCGGCGCTGTGTCCCCTTTTCTGGAACACTGCCCGGTCATGGAAAACGCAGGGGTGCTGAATGAATGAGTGAATGGATGAATGAATGATATAAATAAAATGAGGAAAGGCAAGCTCAGGCTGGAGGGAGCTTTTCTCAGTCTTGCTCCTTAAATCGTCGTGACGTGCCCCCAGACGTGACCGTTTTCTGTCAAACTGGCTTTTGATTGTTTTTACCTAAAAGTTGAATTTTGTATTATTTTCTACTCTGTAAATATTTTAGTAAGAAGAGAAGGTTCGGTGGGGACTCGGCGATGATGGAGATTTGCCTCCTTAAACCGCTGGCCAGAGCTCCGGGCTGCTGGTGGGTGGGCGGCTGCTTTTGGGAACACCTGGTCCTCGGACGCCCGAGTCGCCGTTAGGCCAGAAGGCATCAGGGGCGCGGGGACCCCACCCTCCTCCCAACTGCCGCACTACAGCAGTGTCTGATTTTGGCGAGGACCAGGCTCATGCTTCAGGGGCCCGGTCAGGTGTCCACGTTCGAGAGCAAACCTGTGATGCCCCCAGACAGCTGTGAGCACAAACGGGCTGTTTCCAGAACAAGTCCACGGTGAGGAGGGGCGGACAGAGGACGGCCTCAGAACCTCGAGTGAGTGCGACATACACGTGTGCACGTGCGCGAGGAAGAAGGAATCCGGAGAACTTCCTCCTTCTGGTTGTTCAGACATAAATTTCTCAGCCCCCCCACCCCAGGGGAAGCACGTGTAACACCCACCTGTCCCTCTCTCTGCCCCCTGCAGGGGAGGTGGGCATACTCACAGCGGGGATGTGATCGGCCCGGCGTTACTGGGGTGCTCTTGGGCCTCACTATTGTGGGGGTCATTACCGCTCCCCAGAGTAAGACCTGGGCCCTGCCCTGTGGATTGCCAAGAAGGATGGCAGCCGTTCTCCCTTCTCTGTGGGAAGCATGTCTGGGGAAGGGCCCAGAGCCCGCCTTCAGCAGGTGGGCTGGACGTTGCAGTGGGAGAAGGCGCCACACCTTCTGAAGGGCCAAGGGACCCGGGAGGCATCAGTGGATCCAGGATCCGCAAGGGTGGGTCTGAGCCCCGTGGTGGGAGGAAGCCACGACTGGACCCTGCAGAAGCACGGAGGACGTCCACCCTCAGGTCCTGCGGCCTGCGGGTTGTGTGGGGGCTTCCCGGGGGAGCAGACCCTGACCCCCCCACTCGTGGACGGACCCCCGTTCTCATTGCCGTGGCTCCTCAGGAGAGAAGTGGGATTGCAGGGGGCTTCCGCTTTCTGTGTCGGCTGTTTTCCCGAGTTCTTTATCAGGAGCACATGTTGAAGTTGGAGAAAGTGCGACTCACCGAGCTGCCGTCCATCTGGGGACACTTGGGTGCGGCCGTCATTGTCGTCAGCCAAGCCGCTGTGAGCACGGGGCGCGTCTTCCCTTGGAGCTGGTGTTTTGTTTTCTTCGGGTACTTACGCTGTCGTAGGAGTCACTGACTCACATGGTAATTCTATTTTTAGTTTTGTGATGTGGGGTACGTGTGGCATATAGATACATACAGAAGGGAATAGCCCTTGGCCATCCAAAGAACGGAATCTGGCTGTTTGCAACGGCGTGGACAGAGCCGGAGGGAGCTAAGGGAAGTCAGAGGGGGACAGATGCCCTGTGACTTCACTGACCTGCGGAATTTAAGAAACAAACAGAGGAGGAAACAAAACCAGACTTAACGGGGTGCCTGGGGGGCTCAGTGGGTTAAAGCCTCTGCTTTCGGCTCAGGTCATGATCCCAGGGTCCTGGGATCGAGCCCCGCATCGGGCTCTCTGCTCAGCAGGGAGCCTGCTTCCTCCTCTCTCTCTGCCTCTCTGCCTACTTGTGATCTCTGTTAAATGGATAAATAAAATCTTAAAAAAAAAAGATGATAAATTCTGTCCCGTGTTGGGCGCTGTGTGACTTGGAAACCCCATGTCCACGGGCCCAGTGCCATGTGCGCATCCCGCGGGCTCGCACTGCATGAATCCACCAGAGCCAGAGCGGGAGCGGGCCCAGACCCAGCGAGCCACGTTCCAAATGCCAGGGAACGCAACGCCGATCGTTTCGCATAAGAAGGCTGTGGAAATGTGGAAAAGGAGATCTTAAGGCCGGACATGCGTCTGACGGTGGCCCCGCCGGCGGGCGGCAGGGACTGGGTGAGCCGGGTGGCCGGAGGGTCGAGGCTGCTGGTGCTGGTCGCCCGGTTCCACATAGAGGGCGGAATGTCAGCGACGGTCTCGTGGGGAAAACCCACAATTCGGAACAGTCAGAATCACCTAGTTCACGGGGATTTCCCGAAACCAGATGCTAATCCGGAAAGGGCTGGAGTTACTCGGAGGTATTGTTTCCTTTCCTTCCAGTCCAGCTGGAAATCTCCTGTTGATTGTAAATAACCGTATGTGATTTCTGAAGTGACATCTCATTTCCCAAACGGAAGCTGGAAGCTGCTTCCCTTAATCCTTGCCACACAGCTGCCCTGGCCCGGGGAAAGGAAAATTCCACCCAGAGCGCTCTGCTCATATTTCAGCAGTCTGGCCGCTTCCTTGGGGTCTGTCAGGACCTGCGGCCCACTCAGCGCTGCGGGGTGATGCCCATCTCGGTCTGCTCGGCCGAACGCCCACTCACGCCGCACGTCCTCCACCCCAGAGTCGAAGTTCTTAATAACATTTTCCAAGGAACCGAAGGCTTTTTTATGAACGTGTGGAGAAAATACGGTGTGGGTTTATTACTGCATTATGAGCCTCTGACTAAGGATTTCTAGGACGTGCTTTATGCAGGAACATGTAAAATGAGCATATCCTTCGCTGAGGAAGGAAAAGGGGCAAATGAAATGCTTACGGCCAAGTGGACGAATCCCACCACCACATTCTTTCTGTTCCACGTGCGAGCCGAGAGGGGCTGGGGAGTAATGGTGGCCGGTCGCGAGGAGACGAAGGCGCTCTGAGCCTGGTGCCCGCCGAGCATCCGCCCACGCCGGCAGCAGCTGCAAATTTGTCCCAGAAAGACAGCTGGACCAGAGCACTTTGCTCCTGGAGAGCTCCCGAGGGGAGAGAAATGAGGGATCGCAAACACGGATGCTGGTGCTTTTCCTGGGCAGATGAGCTTCCTATTGGGGTCACCCCCGTGACACAGCTGACCACTGTGTGTCCCAGGTCAGGAGAGCCTTGAGGCAGGGACCCGTCCTGGGCGTTATTCCTGCCCCAACCACAGACACACGCTCACACACCACATGCTTGCACTTGCGGCGCAGTAGGCAATAATGGATGATTGATTCAATGAGTTACAGAATTTATCTTTAAAAAGGCTCGACGAGCTTAATAGAAGAGGACCTGTGGCCCGCAGTCCTCCGGCTGGGCAGACGGGGAAGGTGATTGCTGAGGGTCACGGACACTGGAAAAGTGTCGTGGCCAAGACAGATGTGCCCCTCCCCCCAGGGTGCACGTGGGCCGAGGTGTGGATTCGAGAGTCTGCGGGAACCACGGACAGAAGGGAAGGCTGGAAGGAGGCAGGACCACAGTGTGACACAGAGTCCGGAAGAGGTTGGGCCGAAGGCCCCAGACCAGGGCTACCTCATCAGAAGCTTAGAGCAGGGCCGGTGATTAACTACTGAATTAATGCTAAAAGGAAAGGAAGAAGAGGGACAAAGAGAGAACACAAAGGAGGAGGAGGAAAAGGCAATTCCGGTAAGTGGTGGGGGAGCCCCTTGAAGTGTTTGGGTGGGGACTTTGCTTCACAAAAGATGGGGCCAAAGAGACCAAACACAATGCAGGCATAAAACAGCGTCCACCGTGGAAGTGGACAAAGCATGAGCCGACGAGTTGGCAGCTCTGTTCGAGGGAGAAACACGGTGGCACTGGGAGGTGGGACAAGCCAGCTGCGTCCACTGACCAGCTTCTGCCCTGAGGGGCTCCGGGAAGAGCCCAGCGGATGCTCTGGGTTGAGCAGACGGACCTGAGCACTGGGGCAAACCAGGGCAGATAGAATCCCAGGACAGAGTGCGGCGGGGGAGCTCCAGAGAGAAAGCATGACCCCGACCTGCAGAGCAGCCTCCCAGGGAGCCATCTGAGTACGTGGTCAGCCCCTGCAGGTGAGCCAAGTGCTGAGGCCAGGAGAGGACCACCGGCCTGGAGCTTACCAGTGGCCATGAACTATGTCTGTCCCACCTGCCAGACCACAAACCAACCAACTACGCCCAGACCCACGGGCACTGGGCAGAGTCAGAAGGACCTGCCCCAGCAGAGGAAACAACCTACACATTGAATCCTGCTTCGACCAGCAGACTTCGACCCTGCCTCACGGTTCCTAAAGGAAGACCCAAAAGGATGAGCCATTTCGGAGGAACTTACCTGCTCTCCAGGACTGAGCTCAACATAGTTCCGTATCCCCCAAATATTCGTTACCAGCAAGGAAAAATCTATAACGTCTGGTTTCTAGTAGAAAATAACTGGGGTTGCGGGAGAATAGGGTTCATAATGATAAAAACGAATTGAAAACAATCCCTCAAGGACACGGATGCTAGACTTAGGAGAGAGGACATAAAGGTCATTTTGGGATGAGAGGGGATAATGCTTCAAGATAACAGAACCCTTTTCAACATTTAGGCACCAACAATAAAACAGAGCTTCAAAATTCATAAAGCGAGGATGGCTAGAACTGCAAAGGGTCTGTAAATATAGAAAAACCAACAATTATGACCCGAGATTTAATTTTATGCCTCTCTCAACAAATCGTGGGACAAGTGGACAGAAAGTCGGTAAACACACAGAAAATTTGGACATTATCAGTTAATGTCCAAACTGATGTTTATAGACCGTCCTGCCCATCGCACGGGTTCTTCTCCAGTCCATGAACATATTTGCCGAGGGAGACGATATTCTGAGATAAAACAAATCTCAGTAAGTGTAAAATGATTCAAGTCAGAGAAAGTATGTGTCCTTAACAGTGTGGAGTTAAATTAGAAATTAACAATGTGCCCGGCTAGCTCAGTCGGTAGAGCATGAGACTCTTAAATTAGAAATTAACAACAGACATAACTTTGGAAAAATCTCCAAATATTAGAACCTACCTAACATTTCTAAATCAGTCATGGATCAAAGAGTAAATCAAAAGGGAATTTAGAATGAGTGAAAATGAAAAAGAAAACAAAAAAACAAAAACAAAAAAAATGTAGGATGTCACTAAAGAGACTTGGAAGACGTATGGCCCTAAATGCCTATATTTGAAAAAAGAAAACTCTCAAATCAATGACCTCCCATTCTACCTAAATAAATTAGAAAAAAGTAAACAGATGAAGGAAAATAGTAGAGTAGAAACAAATGAAATAAAAGAAAACAGATAAATAATGGAGAAAATAACTGAAACAAAAAGCTGGTGTTTTAAGAGAAGGTCAATAAAATTATTCAGCCTCTTGCCGTACTGACCGGAATAAGAAGAAAGAAGGCATAAATTGCCACTTTCCGGAATAAAAGGGAAACCACATATGTGAAGAAGACCGTGAGGCTGTTTTATCAACAATTTATATAAGTAAATTAAACAACTTAGATGAAACTGACAAATTTGCAACAAACAAAGGTTGCTCAGGGCGTGGGCATATGAAATACCTACACTGAATCTAAATTAAAAACCTTCACGAAAGGAAACCCTAAGCCCAGATGACCCCCACAGTGAGTTCTCCCAAATACTTAAGGAAGAAATAAATATCCATTCTACATAAATTCTTGCAAAAAAATTAAGAAAAGGGACCATTTCCCGACATTCCATGAGGCCAATATGGCCTTGATACAGAACATACAAGTATCGCTCCTGAGCGAGACACAAAGATTCTGAACACAAATTTGGCCGATTAATTCCCACGAGATCTGAGAAGCACGTTCTATCGCGACGGCGGGGAATTTTTTTCAACATCTCGAAATCAAGCCGCATAATTCACCACGTTTTACTGATTTAAAAAAAGGAAAACTATATGATCACCTCAACAAAACCTGAAGAATCCCTTCACAAAATTCAACACCCGCTTCCCGATAAAATGCCGTAGGAACGAGCAGCCTCAGCCCGATAAGCCTTGACCGTGAAGACCCACAGCCGGTGTCCCACGAGGCGGCGGCAGGTCGCCTGCCCTCACCTCTTCTGTCTGCTTTTGGACTAGAGGTTTCGGCCGGTGTAATGCGGCGAGAAGCAGCACGATGGAAGTACAGGGCATCCTACTCGTGAAGAAAGGAGCGAGCCGTCCTCACGCACAGGTAACGGGGCCATCCATGCAGCTAAACTGACCGAATCTCCCCAAAAGCGACCGGCAGCAACGGGCGAACTGAGAAGCGGATTTGGAAAGGTTCCCGGACGCATGATCCAGGGACACTCACGGTGTGGGGTGTGGGATGCTGCGGCGGGCAGCAGCCACGCGGAGCCTCGACGAAAGCCGTCACTTTCCAGCGAGGTGTCCCGCAGGCTCACGACCCTGCCCCGGCCATCTCCCTAGCAGGAGGGACGTCACATTTCCACACAAGGACTTGGCTGTGAACCTCTATCCCAGCCTTTACTGCAGCGAGTCAAAACCGGAAACAACCCAACTGTCCACGGGTACGTGAAAGGACCAAGAAGCTGTGACGTGTGGGGCCTGTGCAGTGTGAGTGCACCACGGTGAGGGGAAGACGGCGGCGCAGACAGCAGGGTCCGTGCGCGTTCCCGGGTACGACGTTCCGATCGGTGCCACGGACCGTCCGGACGGTGCAGCCGGGAGGGAGATGCCCACGGAGGGGCGGGAGGACAGCAGAAGGACCGGCGGGAAGAAACACAGAAACCCACGTGGGACGTGGCGGGGCGCACACCCTCGTTCTCTTGGTCGTGACGCTGCTTCCGCACGTGTCCCAGACGGCCACGGGGCACCCCGCGCGCAGCTAAGTGCACGGCAATTTCCCCTCCCTCGAGCTGGTTTGAGAAGATAACAGAAACGGGGGCAGCATGTTTGATTGTAAAATTCTGCTGTTGCACTCTGGCTCTGGGCACCATCGAGGTTAAAATCATCGAGTTTTAAATGGCTAGATTCTGCTATTGTCTACAGGTTTTTAAATTTTGTGACAACGAATGGGGCAGGTAATTAGACCCCAGGATTAATTCCTTCCCAAGTAAGGCAACCACAGACTTTCTCAACAAACCAGACCATCGCTGGGAGGCAGGCCCCAGGTGTCCCCCGACATTGTCCCACCAAGTCTGGTCAGATGGTCACTCCCGCTACGGCCCACATCCCTGCTCCCCTCGGTCCCCACAGGACATCCAGCTTGTCCCTCACTCCCTGCATCCTGACTCCCACACACCTCACTGGACCCACCTTCCCTTCGTACCCTCCAGACCCTGGAGTGAGGTCAGCACAGGCACCTCCCCTCCCCTCGTCCCCCACGGCCCTAGAAGGCAGCCGGTGTCTCCCCGAGCTCTGTGGGGCTCCTGGCATGTTACAGCCCACGATAAATATTGGATGACGAAGTCATGAATAAATGGTGACCTCACTGGGTGTGGAGTTGAGGGTCTGCAAGCATTGGCTTACTTTTTTTTTTTTTTTAAATATTTTTTATTTATTCATTTGAGAGAGAGCCAGCAAAAGCACAAGCAGCCGGAGAAGAAGCAGCAGACCTCCCGCCCAGCAGGAGCCCGATGCGGGACTCGATCCCAGGACCCCGGGATCATGACCCGAGCGGAAGCAGACGGTCCCCGACGGAGCCCCCGGGCCCCAGCGTTGTCTTACTTCTGAGCTTGTGTTCACAGGGTGGGCCTCCCTGACGCAGAAGCTGCGTCTCCTCCGCCGTGTCCCCGGGGCTGGTCGCGGTCACGGGCAGAGCGCGGGACGCCCAGCCCAGAATCCCCAGCAGGAGCCGGAGTCCGGGCGCCGGATGTAGACACTGAGGCTTCTCCCAAATGCCGTGACCCGGCGTCCTCCTCCCGCGGGTCTGGCTCTTTGAATTAACTTGTTGACGTTCGCCTTGTCGGGCTTTTCCCCACGGGGCACACGGTCTTTCAAAGAACATTTCACTCAGTTGCAAACGGCAGAAAAGCTCTCTTTAAACAGAAGGTTGTTTTACTTGGGTATTTACTGGTGATTCCCAGCTTAAAATTAAACAGCGAGGGATTCTCCGCGAGCCTGTAGGGTTTCCACGGCGACGCTGGCCTTAGAAAGGCAGGTGAGGGACGCCCGCTCTGGACCCCACGGCGTTCCAGGGCTCGCTGGCTGGCGGGCAGGGACAGGCGTGGAGGCCCCGGGTGTGTGGGGGCGATGGCTACTCGGGCTGGGAGTAACCCTGCCCTGGGTAGTGTCGACGGCGGTCGGTGGGGGCCTTCCCTCCCTCGGGCGCTGCTGTGCTCTGTTTCCAGCAGCCCCCGGGGCTGGATGTTCTGGGTCCCCATGCAGAGCCCTGAGCCAGGGCCGTGGTGGGCGTGCACCACGGGGCTGGACTGCGTGTCTCTTCCATCCACCATCTGTGCTCCGGCAGGCCCCGCTCCGCTCCCCCGTAAACAGGAAAAACTAAATCGGGTCTCTTGAAAGGATTCAAACCCACCTATTTCTTCAGAAGTTAGTAACAAATCCTCAGGGACAAAGGGGCTGAGGGCTGTCCGGTGAGCAGTGGGACTGGACGTGGGCCCTTGGTCGACAAGGGGCAGACGTTTCCATGTGTCTGAGGCGAGGGGACAGCTGGCTCTGGCTGGCCCTGGGCGGGGACTGGGGACTCCAGGAGGCTCCCACGTGATGAGAGGGGACGGCTGCAGTTAGCACAGACCCGGATGGAGCTCGTCCCTGGGAGGACGCGAGAGAGTCCCCGTCATCCTGCTGGAACCTGCTAACGAGTCGGCGTCAAAGTGTCCGCGGTGCCCGGGGAGCCCGGCCCGGAGGTCGGGGAGGCGGCTCTCCGGGGCTGCGCGGCCGGGTGGTGCCGAATCGGCTGGAGCTCAGTTTCCCATCGGCCGCGTGTCTCCTGCCTGCAGAGCCAGAGCCCCGGCCCTGCCCCGACGGGACCAGGCGAGACAGGGTGTTGACACCGACAGCGTGCCTGGGGCCCGCGTGTGATCCCTGGGTTTTGCCGAGGACGTTCAAGATTCAGATCCCGGCGTACGGTTCTCGCTGAGTTTGAAGAGTGGCGCGTCCGTTCGACTTTCCTCTCTGGCTGCAAAGAGAGCTCCAGGCTCCGGGTAGGGCACCTGGGAGATGTTTGCTGGGCTGGCGGTGTGGCCGGCACTGGGTCCCAGCTGAGAGCCGACCGTCCCACACGTGCTCTTTCCCCGTCCAGTCTGACAGCTGTGTAATTTTAGGTACAATTATAACCCACATTTCATTAAACCAAAGATGAAATGTGCTCATTTTCACCACCGCCCTGTGGGCCCCACCCCTGGGTGCTGGTGACCTTGGATGATCTTCTGCCCCCAAGAGTGGGTGGGGTGTGTTCTGCTGCTCACAGACAGAGCGCGGAAAGGGGGGTGTCACTCCTGGGACGAAGTCATGTCTCCCCGGTGCCGTCTTGCTCGCTTTCTCCCTGGCTGGCTGGGAAGAACCAGTTGTGCAGGGGGAGGGCCTGTGGACAGGGCCACACAGCTGGACCTATGGGTGGTCGGTGGGACTGAGGCTCTGCCTGGACTCCAATGGTCCAACCCGTGAGCTCACCAGCACACCTTGTCCTGAGCCACTGACTTTGTGCCGTGATGGAAAGTGGCCCGCCCCAGCAGCGAAGCTCATTCCGGCCCACAGACACCGCGCCACGTGGTCCTCACTCTCCGAACCTCGAGTTTGCGAGACGACTAGATGCGGCGCATTTCTTGACGACCTGCTGACTTAGCGCCCAGGCTCTGATGACGGGAGGCCCTGACGTGGGCCATGGGTCAGGCCTGGGCAGGGCTGGGGCTCCCCCGCCGGCGTCCGAGGTGCGCGGTCTGGACGTGCTGCCCAGGAGTGACGACCACGCCGCGTTCGGGGTGTATCTGCGGGAAATCAGGGACGTGGGTTGTCCCTGCGGCCTCACTTCCTTGGGGCTGGCGGACAGGCCCGCCGACTAGGGCGGCGTTTCAGTGCATCACGGTCGGAGCCGCAGGCTCCCCAGACGGGCTCCGGCCCCCGCCCCGCCGCATGTGGCCGCCTACTCATGCGGGAAGCTGAGCGGAGTAATTAGGACCGGGGCCAGCGGGGGCCCAAGTCCGGCGGCTGTCGGCTGCCCGGTGAGATGTGAAGGGCAAGTCTGATCACAACCGATAACTCTCATCCCTGCAATGAGTGGAAATAGCTTTGTTCTATGTCTCCGGCTGCCCGGCAGTGGCTGCGCTTCTCGGGACGCATATTTCATTCCGTGGAACTGCCGCGTGTGACCCTGCAGATTCCGTGCCTCTCTGATGTGTCTTATTTTCTCCCCAAATGATCGGTCTCAGTTTAAGTCAAGAATGTGAATCTGCGAAAGTCCAGGCCGGGCTGGGCTGCTGTCCCCTGTGTTGCTCCTCCAGAAGCCCTCCGACGCGGCCCTGGCCCCGGTGTTGCAGCAAGGTGTGTGCCTGACCCATGGCTGAGGCGTCGCTGCTGCTCTCTGCCTTGGCCTGACCCAACGCCAGCGAGGCTCCCCCGTCCCCTGGGTCTGAGCAGGACTGGAAAGCGGGACCGTCCATGACCAGGCCAAGGTGGGCAGCCTGCGAACCCCCTCCCCAACAGGCTCCTGAGCTGCGTCCCCGTGAACGTCTCTGCGTGCCCCTCCCTGTGGCAGAAAGCCCATTTCTGTCCAGTCCTGAGATGGTAGCGGATTCTGCTGGACCGTCCCCCCACGGCCACAGCATCTTTGCACAGAGTCTCTCCTCATCTACCTGAGCTGGCAGGAGCAGGCAGGAGGGGACGCTGGGGTTTGGGTCAGGTGCAGGGTGGTCCCAGAGACGGTGGGGGTGGCCAGCTGGCCCCGGACCCTGCAGGGCCTCACGTGCACCCCAAGGAACTGACTTTCACCCCAGGCCGCCCCGGGGCTCCGGCAGCAGCCAGAGCCCCCGGCTGCAGCAAGGACCGCATCTGGCGGCACCAGGGAGCCTGTGGCCATCGATGGGACCCAGCTCTCTGCTGTCCGAATCCCCTGCCCGGTCCACCAGGAGTTTGAGTGGAAACGAGCGGGGCCGTTGGGCTGATGGGGAAGAACCATGTCCCAGTGACCGTGATCGACAGCGAGTTCTACCCCGACTGCCTCTCGGACTCCTGCTCCCGGCGGAGGAACCGCACACGCGCGGCTGTGAAACACGCTCTGAGAAAGGATCATAACGAAACAACGGTTTGGACTCCGGGCTGCTCTCACAGGCAGCAGCAGGGACCCCGGCGCCCACGCCTGTGGGGCCCTGCTGTGGTAGCGATGGCCCCAGCTGGGTCCTGTGATCCCGGACACACTGGGGTGCTGCTCTTCTCCTGGGGACAGTGCAGGGGACAGAGCTCTCCCCTGAGCCGAGCCCTGCGCCCGCCGGTGTTCCTCGCCCTCCAACGAGCGTTGGGAAGGTGCCCTCCAGCCACAGGGACAGCAGTCCTGGTGGTCACCAGCCTGCCTTCTGCGGTCTCAGGAGAGACAATAAAGGCCAGAAAGGCCAGGATGCCACACCGTGACCAGTGACCTCTGGGCACAATGAGGAGACCACTGGGCTCCCAGCCACTCCCTGGTGACCACTGGGTAGGCCACCGGGACGCTGCCCCTGTCCCCTCCCTCGAGTCCCCCTCAGTCCTGGGGTGTCTGGGATCTGGAACAGCCTCAGCCAGGTGGCCGAGGTCGGCACCTGCCGTGAGTCATGCACGTGGCCTCCCTGGGCTGTGGGGGCGGGAACTTGACTTTCGTGGTCTTCCTCCCCAGAACCAGCAACCTCCTCCGATCGTGGGGAAAATACCAGCCACGTCCCCGTAGAGGTCCCCGTGTGAAGTTCCTCAGCAACCAGCAGAGCTGTGGGGTCATCGAACCCGAGGAGACCCTGTGGAGCCTGGACAAGGGGAGCCTGAGGAGGTGCATCAGCCTGCGCCCTGTGTCCCGGGGGGGCTTCTGCACAGGGCGGGGGGGGGGTGATATTAGGAAAAGCCAGGGAGAGCCAGAAAGGGTGGACCTCGAGACCGTTCCCGAGGAACGCGGGTGTTAGGGTGCGGGCTGGCTGAGGGCTCTCCCTGTCTTGGCACCATCTCTGCAAACCTAAAATTGTCCTCTTTTAAAAACTAAAAGTAAAACGAGAAAATGACAAAAGGGGGCCGCCTCTGGGGAGAGCAGCTGCCGGGTCCGCGTGCCCCAGCACGGGTGGGGCTGAACCCCATTTCCTCGATCGGGACCAGAAGTCCTGCGTCACGGTGTGGCAGGCTGTGCACCCCCGGGCTCCAGGGGACGGGCCTTCCTGTCCTTTCCGGCTCCGGTGGCCCCGCGGGCCTCGGGGCTCCAGAGCTTTGGCGTCCTCCAGACCCCGCCCCGTCCTTGCATGGCCCCTCCCTGGGGTCCGTCCACACGGCCTCGTCCTTCAGGGACCCAGTGTTCACCCTCCTCCTGACCCGAGGACATCCGCATCGACCGCATGTCCAGACGAGGTCGCGCTGATAGGTGTGGGGCTGGGACAGGTGTCACAGTTCAGCCCACGGCACCTTCCACGTGTCAGGTGCTGGGAGGCCTGGGCCCCAGGTCCCCTGCCAGGGAGGCCGGGAGGGAACGGACTTCTGGAAGCTCACACGGGTCATGGGTCTCCCGAATTGCACAGCCGAGAGGGGATCCGAAACACGGTCCAGCGAGAACGGAACCACTGTCCGACCGAATGCCCTGCCGCTCCCCCTCCCCCTGCCTCTGCCCTCCCTGCAGCCCCCCTGCTGAAGAACCCCGGGGCACTTGGCCAGGACGTGAATTTTCTAATTAAAAATCAACTTAAGTCTCACACCTTTCCTGCCCTGTCATATTATCATGATAATGCTCTCAAGGAAGGGCTCTATACCCAGCCTGTTTGGTTGGCTCGCGCAGTGCGCATCTCAGGTCAGAGGGGACGCGGTGGCCCCTTCCAGGCTGCCCCTTGACTCTGTTTCCAGGCTGGGACCCAGCCTCAGTCTCCCGTGGCGCGTGGGGAACACCTGAGGGCCTCTTGTTGCTTGGAAGCTTCCGCAGGACAGAGCTCCGGTGTCTCCTCTCTCCGTAGGGCCAGCGCCACACCCCGCGACCCCGTGTCACCTGAACCGCCCCCTACAGGCCCCATTTCCAAATGCAGTCACCTTGCGGAGTAGGACTTGGACATAGGCTTCTTTGGGGGGACACGTTCGGTCCATAAAGACCATCTCTGCTGGCCACCTTCTAGGGTCTCCACACGGGACCCTCACTTCCTGGCCTCTCCAAGGAAAGCCTCGTGATGACAACCTAAGAACCTTGTCCCCGGGGGGAGGGCTGAACTCCGGGCTCTAGGACCGTGCTAGAAGGCCGTCTTGCTTAGGGATACGTGTTATTAACTCAGCAATTAATTTTCTCTTTGCACTAAATTCCTGTCCCTATAGCCTGAATAGGACTGATTATTCATCAATATTAAAGTGGCAAATTCATTATATTCTAATGATCTGACATCAAATATTAAATCTCATTACGCGATTGGCTGGGGATTTATGGCCACTGTTAGCTAACTCAGGTGAGCGGCTGGTGTCCCGCAGTGGCCGTGGGATGGCCTGCGGTCCGCGTTCCTGCCCCCAACGGACGCTGGCTGCGGGGGCGTCAGGAGGCACCTCTGTGGTCTTCCGGGAGGAGAGAAGGAGGCCTGGGGAGAAACGCTCTTCCTGGTGGCTTTCCCCAGCACGGGGGCCATCCTGCTCTCCTGGAGAGTGCGCGTGACGTCAGGAGGAACACTGTCTCTGACCCAGGAGGGCTCCTGGAAGTTTCCAGAACTTACTGTTTTCTCCCTGAATCAGGTGTCCTTCTGCCTGGAGGACCTCCCAGCTCCCATCTGCCTTCAAGCTTGTTCTTCCTTGGCTCTATGTCCGCCTCTCCGGCCCACGCGGTGGGCAGCACCATGGTGTGATGTTCGTGTCTCCCATGGCCTGGGGCAGGGGGTCCCTGGGGCACAAGGATGGCCCCCACGGCACCCTGCCCTCCGGGGCTGTTTCCTTGGCAGGAGGTGGGTGCTCCGACAGTCTTCCTGTGGCCTCTTCTGTACCCGTGGCTGAGCAGCGGGAAATGGGACCCTGGCCCTCTGTGCAAGGGCTAGTCCCCTGTCCTGGTGCAGAGCCATCCCACCGAGCACAGGGCCACAAGGGCAGGCGAGAGTCCACGGAAATCTGGAAAACATTCTCCGAATGGGCACCCTGCAGTCCTCAGGAAGGTGACCCCAGCCCGCCAGGACAGAAGGGACAGGCACGGCACAGGCGAGCTCTGGGTCCCTGTGGAAGCCAGCGGCATGTGTCCCCCTCTAATGGCACCCCCCGAGAGAGGAGGCGATGGCTGGTCCACACGAGAAGTGTGCGTGAGGGATGGGCAAAGTGCCAGCCGAGGTGGCCTTCCCCGTCCCTTTCTCCTGTCGGGGCCCCAGCAGGTGCATCTGCGGGGGCCGTGGAGCCTGGGGGGGCCTTGCACAGCCCTCACCTGCAAAAGCTGGGACAGCAGCCGTGGGGGGAAGGGAGGAGGCCTTTGGGGGGGGAGGGGGAGAACCGCACACCTACGCACCTGGGCCGGGCTGCCTGCTGCCGCTCGGGGACAGTCCCCACACCTGCTCGCACGTCCTCACCTGGACCCTCCGTGAGTGTCGTTGCCCTCGCCCGGACCCCCCTCCTTGCTCAGACTGTGTCCTCACCTGGTGTTTGGGGACCGTGCACAGCCTGGGGCGTCCCCTCGGCTTCATGCCTGTTCTCTGAACACACCGGGGACCCCGAGCTCCCACGTGAGAATCTGCGGGGGCCCGCACAGCTCCCACACTGTTCTCTACCTGGAAGCCTGCTCTGCTTTCTCGTACCCTCCCCAGAGCCGCTGTCAAAGCAGCCAGCCAGTGTCGGGAGGATGTGGGGAAAGTGGGCGAAGCCTCGGTGCGCTGGACAGAGGGCTCTCCTCTCCAGGGTCGGTGGGCGGGTGAGGAAGTCCCCCCGGCAGGTGCCACGGGGAGAGAAGGGCTCGGTCCCCCTCTTGCTGCAGAGGGAGCTGCGTGAGCAGAGCGGGCGGGCTAGGACGTGCATTCTGGGGACCCAGTGACCTGGCTGGAGCTGGTTCATTGGGGGGACAGACCAATTTGGGGGAGCACCGGCTCCAACCTCACCTCCCAACCCTGTGCTTCCTTATGCCTCCCACAGCGGCCGGGTCATGGGGCAGACGGGCGTCACTGCCCAAGCTCCTAGCGCATATCAGTGACCCCAGGTGCAGCACAACCCCGACCGGCCCCACAGCTGCCCAGGCTCCGGTCTGTTCAGCCCTGGGGGGCAGGGGCCCCAGATCCCCATGCTGCGTCTGCATTTTTCCAGCGGCCTCAGCTGGAGGCGCTGGTCCGTCCCTGTGCCTGTTCCGCCATCAGTGCTCTTGGTGGCCGTGAGCTCGCGGTGTGCTCGTTCTCTGGGAGGAGGACCCCAACCCCTACGATGCACCAGTCGCCGCGCTGAGGTCCATGTCGTCACGGGGACACAACCGGGCCCTCTTGTCACTGGGGGCCCGGGTCACCCACCGGGCTTGGAGACGCTCTGTCATCCCCGTTGCATAGTAATGCAGTCGTTAACTGCTTTAGTTCGTAAGTAGGAACACAGTCGTTAATACAAAGTCCTGTCTCCTGTATGCAAATGAGGGACGTGATGCTCTCCAGTCTCCGAGGCACATTTCCTGTCTCAAGTAGGACCCGAGAACAGCTGCTTTGAACGAGAGTGCCCTTAGAGAGCCCGGGTGGGCGGCTCTCGCCACGAATCAGCGGGACATGCACGTGCACAGAGACGTGGGCTCTTCTGGCTCCTGAATTCTGCCCTCATCTCCGTGCGTCTCCTCGATGAGCACCGGGCGGAAACTGCAGGTCGGGCGGCCACCCCTGAATGAGCACGCCCCAGAGCTCGGGAGCAGGGAAGGGCAGCGTCCCAGACCACGCACTCCTGGTCCAGAGGAGCTGAGACGCCCTGCGCGGAGGCCTGCAGTTCCCCGGAGCAGAGGGACAGCGGACGGTAACTCAGGGTCTGCTGTGGGGAGGACGGCTGACGGGGTCAGGGCCTCCCCTGCCAGGGTGCAGATCTGGTTGGTTGTGGAACCAGCAGCCTCAAGCGGCAATGAGGCTGTGTGCTGTCTGCTACCAGGAGCCGCTTGGGGTGTGGACGTCAGGCAGAGGCGTGGGGGGCCCCCGCGGCCCTGGGGGTGTTGTGGGCACACAGCCACAAATGCGGCTCTGTAATTAGCCCCGCCTGCAGTCCACTTTGGATGAGTTGGGAAAGGCAGGGTCCAGTTATGGTGAGAAGACGAACATCCAGGGAACATACAGAAATGGAAGAAATGTAGTCTTCTGCAGAAACTGAGTCATGTCCGGAACTTAGTGGGGAGCTGGAAGCAATTGGTTTTGTTCCCAGAGCAGCCTGGGTATGGGGCTGCTGCGGTCCTGGTGGGGGAGGGGCACCATGGCCGGGCCCACCCAGCCCCCGCCTCAGGGAAGCCGCGGCTTGGACGAAGGTGGGTGCACACCAGTCCCTTTCTGCAGAGTGACAGCCCACGGCCACTCGTGGCTCAGAAGAGCGAGTGACGGGGGAAAGTCCAGGAAAAGCTCCTCTTGGTCGGGCCCCTCGGGGGCCTGGGGTCGGCGCAGCAGGAAAAGGATGTCACCGAGGCAGTGTTTGGCGACCTTCGGTGAGACGTGAGGCGGCAGTCGGTTTCTACTTTTTAATCCCCTGTGACCATGAAGTATCCAGTAGAAAATGTTAGTCTCGTAATTCAGAGTTGTTTATATAACCCTGGGGTGCGATCAGAGAATTATTAACTGGTGCATTGTGACGTGTGTCTTATATTCAGAAGATGTAATTTTTGTATTTCAGTTATTACATTTCAACTCCAGAATTTCTATCTGATTCTTTTCATTACTTGCTCTCTCATTATTGATATTCTCTATTTGATGAGATATAATTCTCATGCTTTTATTCAATTTTCTTAGACAAGTTTTCCATTAGTGCTCTGAACACATTTATAATAACTGGTGTCAAATCTTCATCTAGTAAAACCCAACGTCTGGGGCTCCTCAGGGGCAGTTTCTATTAACTGTTTTTTCCCCTCTGCCTATGGGCCATAATTTCCCATTTCTTGGTTTGTTTCTTGTTGAAGAATTTCTTGTTGAAGACTGGGTATTTTGAATAACACAGTGATACAGTGTAGTAAGTCTGGCCCTCAGAGACCTCCCCTTCCCAGCCCAGCACAGTTGGCTTACCGACCTCTCTGGGTTAATTCTATGTCTTCTTCTCCATTGCTTGTGGCCACTAACATCTTCGCTTGGTTCAGTTAGAGGTCAGCTAGCGATTTCAGAGATTTCCTAGTGACCTTGAACCACTGTCTCCCAGCCTTTGCTGAGGGGTCCTGTGTGTCTGTTGGGACACACCTTCAATGCTTAGGCAAACCATCGGTAACTCTGCCTAGTCTTGTCTCCCTCCTGCACAGAGCCTCAAGGTCAGCCCAAGGTGAGAAATTAGGGTCTTCTCAAGTCCTCCTGGGCGTTAACAGAGCCCTGCACGTGCATGGGATCTAGATTTCCAGGAGTATGTTGGCAGTTTTCAACTCCCTACAGACATATCATTCTCCAGATTTCTCCTTGCCCTTCCTAGTCCCACCTGCTCTCACCACCCAGGCAGCTGCGATATTAAATCATTGCTACTGGTTGTTTTCAACGAATGTGCTAGACTGAGGACAGTTTGCATATCTTTGTCTCTGAGTTAGGTCAAATGCAGAGAAAGCTTCAGAGTGCAACTTTTCAGGGAATTGGCAGACAGATCAAATAATGACGATTCTCTGGGGAGGAATTTTTGGGTTTTATAGCACATTTTGCCCTAAAAGCTGCTAGATTGCTGGTTTCCACAGTTACCACTGTTGTGAGGGTGCTGTTTTTTATTTATTTTTTTTTTAGATTTATTTATTTACTTCGGGGGGGCGGCAGGGGCAGAAGGAGAGACAGTCTTAAGCAGACTCTGTGCTGAGTGGGGAACCTGACGCAGGGCTTGATCTCATGACCCTGAGATCATGACCTGAACCGAAACCAAGAGTCGAACACTTAAACGACTGGACCACCCACGTGCCCCGGGGTGCTGGTTTTTAATACTACCAAGAAGCTGGGAAGAGGAGGATGGAAATAAACTGCAATGTCACAAAGCCCAGTGTTTACTCAAGATTCAACCAATTTCCTTGGATAATTACTCCTCAGTAGTAATGAGGATGCTAGTCCCAAGGTCAGTAGCAAAACCAGAATGGCAGGCTGTTGCTGGGAACCACTAATCAATGTGGTCTTTCCAGGAGGGAGAGGTAGACTGTGTACTCGTGTGTTGCCCAACTTAATAACAAATGAAAATTGAAGTGTCACAAGCAGGAGGATAGTGCTGGCCCTTCAGCGGAAAATCATGGTTCTCCACCGAGAGCATCTAAACCAGTTCTCAGGCCCAGATCCAGCTGCTGGAAGGAGAAGCTTTCCCTTTGTGGAAGGAGTCAGAAAGCCGTTGCAAGCACACATGGCGAGCACTTCTCTGAGACTTCTCAGAGGTCCTGGAGACCCTTGCCAGGGTTTTCCTGCGACAAGGAGAAAATACATGTCTCCCAGTGTCACGGCCAGTGACGGTCTGAGTTTATACGGATATGAGTGGACTTGAAAGGCCACTGTGCTCTTCCAGGTGCAGTGGGGGCCACGGAAGTCACACATGGGTGGAGTTTGGTGCAACTCCAGCTTTGTGTGGCCCCGTGGCTCCACGGCCACATTTCTTGATTTGTCCCACGTGGACAATTAGAAAACAGTTTTGGCTCCACAATGTATGATCGGAGGGACCGAGCAGAGGCGTGTCACTGCTCCCTCTTCTGACCGGGTACCCCATAGTTGTCCCAGGACTACCACCAACAGCCACACACCTGGTCCTGGGAGGACCAAAGGGCTTACAGCCACTGCAACATTTCCCTGCCGGCCACCCTGTCCTTTGTGAACGCCAGTGGCTCACGGTCGGCTCCTAGACGTAACTAAACGATAGTCCCCACCGCAGGGCTTTCCCACCTGCTGTGCTTACCGGAGCAGATCACACCCTCTTTGGCTGTAAATGCTCACAACGACTCTCGACGCCTTTCCCAGGGGCCTCACTGCTTGCCTACGTGGGCCACATACTTGGTAGATAGTGTCCATTTGCCAAATGCTTTCTTCCCCGATTTTCATCAGTAGGAGGATCAGAACAGCTTGTCTTGATGTGGCAAACACTTGTCTTACGTTGTTAACTCCACTCCTTTCTGGAAACACAGATTCTGCAGGTGCAATGATCATCTCGTTTCCTGCAGACAGAACCCTGGTCCTCTCTGTGGCTTATAAGGTGCTAAGTGGACCTGAGAGTGGGAAGTGCCAAGTCCCCTTCGATCCTACTGGTCACAATGCATTTTTCTTCTTCTTACTGATACACTGACTGACGTGAATTTTAAGTAGAATTTTCCACTGATATTCATAAATGATATTGAGAGTTTTTAAAATTTTGTTGTGTCTTTATTCTATTTTGTTTTTAGAGTCATTCTAATTACATAAAATTTAAAGGAGAGTTATTCTCACAAAATACTTTCCATGTTCTGGAATATTTTAAATAACATGGATTGATCTATTTTTACTTTAGTAGATTAGATGAAAATCAGTCTGAATTTCAGTCCAAATGCATCTAAATCCTTGTGATTTTCTCCCATGGTAGATCTTTAATGAGTTTGCTATTTTTTTTAACGGTAATTGCCCTATTCAAGTTTTATACTTCTTTTTGGATATGTTTAGTTACTGCTTTATATTTCTAAGAAATTATCTCTTTTTTTACATTTATAAATGTTTCTGTAGAGTTAGATACATTATTACCTTACAGTCATCTCAACTTTCCCTTCTTGTCTGATGGTTCTCATTTGTTCCTCATGCTCCTGCTTCTCTGTCTCTCCTGTAATTAGCTCATGAAGGTTTAACGTCAAAGAATCAGATTTGAGGGACGCCTGGCTGGCTCAGTTGGTTAAGCAGCTGCCTTCGGCTCAGGTCATGATCCCAGTGTCCTTAAGCCATGTTTTCTATTTATTTGGTTTATTTTGTCCATATTTCCACTTTCATGTTTGTTCATTCATTTTCCTAATTCTCGAGTTCGTTTTGTTACTTTACCAATGTTTTTAGCAGAATACCAAATTCCTCTCTTTGTTTTTCTTTAAAAGTAGTGAAACTGTGCTAAGACCCGTATTTTCTTTTAATAGAGCCTTCCCTGGGTCCAAACGGCTTTGGCATGAAATGTTCTCCTTCTCAAAGCTTGCTGGGTACTTTCTCATTTCTTTTTGATTAACTCTCCAATCCAAGGATTATCTATAAGTAAACTTCTTATTCTCAAGCCCTTAAGATATTTTTGGTCTTCTTTTCATTATTATGACTAATTTTACTTTTTAATGATCAGATTACGGGACCAGCAAAGTTTCAGCTTTCATTTTAATTGTCTCAAGAGGTTTCATTTGAAGCCGAGTGTGTCCCCAGCTTTGGTAAAGGGTTTTCCATGAGGGGAACCAGTGGCTCTCTCTGTCGGGTGCAGAGGGCTCTCTGCGCGGTGCCGGTGTGCTAGGGGCCAGGACGCGTACATGTGCTTGGCCAGGGTTACTGCTTATTCACGGAGAGGCCTCTGTGTCTCCATTTCCTGGTGTTTCATCATGTCCTACTAGGGTCTGCTTGGTAATGAAACGGGGGCAGGGAAGTCTGCCTGTGCTATTGATTTTATCAAGTCCCCTCGGTTTCTAGTAGCTCTCGCTCTAAGAGTCACGTGCATTTATCAGGTGCCGAGTGACTTCTGGAGCCCCTGACCCAGTGTCGGGAGCCCTGCCGGGGGAATGACGGCAGAGGACGTCATGTGCACCTTGTTGGCTGTGCAGGCTTCTCTCGGGGGTTCCTGGCGGACCCCTCACCGCTCACACCTCGCTGCCCTCTCGAAGTGCAGACTGAAGATCGTCACTTCTTCATAAATGTTGCCTTTTGTTATTCGGCAGGTTTCTCCCTCTTTATGTCACTTAGTATCTCTTTCTGCAGAAGCAATTTTAACAGCTTTATGGAGGTCTAATTGACCTAGAAACGCTGTACCTGTAATTTGATGAGTTTGGACACACGCAAACCCTGTGACCCGCCACAGTGGGGGCAGCGGACACAGGCCGTGCCCCCCCAAGATTCCTTGCAGCCCCCCTTTCCTGCTGCAAGAACATTGAACACGAGCCTCACCCTCTCAGCCCATTCCTTGGCGCCACACTCCCTCGACCGGGCCATGGCTGTGCCGCGGACGGCGGGCGCGGCTCATCTGGGTCCCCGAACCCTCGTGGCCCGTGTGCAACGCGCCGCTCCCTCGACCCCGCCGTCGCCACCCCGCTCCCCGCTCCTGTGTGTTGGCTACTCAGAGCCCCTCCTCTAAGGAGGCCGCGTCGTATTTCCGTCCGGTGACCGCCTTTTTTGGTGTCATGGCCTCTAGGTTCATCGTGCTGGACTTTAGGACTGGCCGCCGCACCGCTGTGCTCATACCCGCGTTTCCTCCAACCGCTCACCCGCCAAGGGGCAGGTCGGCCGGCTGTGCGCAGCATGCGGGACACGTGTGGGCGCCCAGGCGTCCTGGAGTCCCTGCTGCAATTATTTCCATCCAGATGCCGAAGAGGGACCGCTGGGTCTGTGCTTCTTTTACGTTCCATGTTTTGGTTTCAACCTTGGGTTCCGTTTTGGCTCCGCTAACGAACTTCCGTAGAGCACGCGCTCCCCTCCCGGGCCTAACCGGCCAGCGCCTTCGTGCGCAAATGTTCCCGGCGCTTCGTCTCGTCGTCTGCAGAGCCTCCCTGTTCCTTCCTTTATTTCCGACGCTTCTTAGGGCTTCGGTCGGCTTCTCCTGCTCTCGGGTTCTGTACAGACCAGCTTTGTTGTTCATTAAAATTGAAAGCAGAGTCTCTGAAGGGCGACAGCTGTCCATGCCGGCAGTGGACTGACGGCCGCACGTGGCCACGCTTCATAACGCATTCTACGTACTTGTATTTGCAGGTTTGATCAAATGAAGGTTTATTACATTTTCTCCAGTGGTGATTTTCTCTGTGTGGGCACTCACTGCTATTACTCCCTCGGACTCCACATTCTCGAGCAGGGATTCTTTTCTGTAAGTGGAAAACATGCCATGGCGACCTCGTGCCAGTCTTCTGTGGCCTCCGCCAGGGAGGTGATGGGCTCGGCGCCTGTGTTTCCCTCCACGACGCTCTCCCACTAATGAGGCCTTTCAGACCGTTTTGCTTTTCCCTCCTCTCCTCCCTCAACCTTCTAGATTGTGCTGAGATTGTGTAAAATCTTCTTATTTCTGGACCATTATTAGAATTTCCATTTTAGTTACCAACTGCATTCCTCCTTATTTGGCCTGCAGATAGACTCCCGTGTAAGATGGTGTAGGAACAAGGTGCTCATCACAGTGACTTGGTGAGGGGTAATTACTAGAAACGACCCAAATGTCCACCAATAGGAGGTGATTATAGAAATTACGGCGCATTCACGCCGTTGAACTCTGTGCAGCTGTTAAACCTAACTAGAAAGCTTATCATACCCTCTACAGAAGTGTCTGTGGGATTTTCAGTAAAAACAGCGAGTACAGCCTGATGTATACAAAATGTTGCTATTTTGTTTCCGGTGAGGGTGAGGGGCATGCGGTGATCCCATGATCCGTTTTGCTTCTGGAAAGACACAAGCTTGAGCTGGTCTCCTGTATCCGTGCGGAGGGGCTGGTGGGGGGCGGCCCTCCCAGGCCCCCAGACCAGCTGCTCCGGGCTGGGACTCCCGGGAGCGTCTCCCCAGGAAACGAGCAGCTGGTGTCCTCGTGTGCCCTGCGGATCCCCTGGGCCCTCTGTGCTGACGTGCTCTTTTCTGGGGGGCTGGGGCCCAGATGGGGTCCCTCTTTCCCGGACTCCAGGGGTAGGGAGATGAGCTGTGTTGTCTCTGACCTCTGGTTCGATGGATGTTTGCCCTGTGGCCTTGCCATGCTTTGTTCTTTCCACCCCAAGCGTGTCCTTTCCACCCTCGCCACTAGGAACCGAGAGGGAAAGCCTGGGGCGGGACTCCAGGCTGCCTGTGGGCCATGGGCCTTGCCCCGTAGGGTCAGAAGTGGCCTCCTGCAGCTCGCTCGCTGGACTGTCCTCTATCCTCTCCTAGGGCAGCTGGAGGCCAACCGCTGCCACCTCCCAACTCCCTGGAGATTCCCATGCCTGCCCTCGTGAGCTCCGTGTTCTGCTGTCCGGTTGGTAGAAACCTTGGGATTTTGCCCCGTGGGGCACCAGCCCTGGGTCCTCATCTTTAAACGTGAGTTTTATCCTGCTGTCATTTCCCCTAGAAAGTCTTGTCCAGGTTTTCCCTCACTGTCCTCCAGGGTCCTCTTTCTTTCTTCCCGACTTCCATTCCTGGTGTCCTGAGATGGCCCATCACGGGACATAGAGGCAGCAGTGGCCTCGGGCCGGGGGTATGACAGCGGAGCCCCATTGGCCTCTGGGGCGGGGCTTCACACCTGCTCACTCCCCACGGCTTGTCGGGACTTGTCAGGACCCACTCCTGGGTCTGCTGGGGCGGGACCTGTCCCGGGAGTTCTCCGTGAGCTCTGGGTGATATTTCTGGAGGATTCCATGCCTCAGGGGCCTCAAGAGAGGTTTCCATGCTCAGATCAGCTCCCTGGACCCCAGACCCGAGCTCTGCCTGGATCCCGGAGCTCATGGCGCTGAGCAGCGTCCTGGCCATCGGAAGAAGATGGACATGAACTGGACAGGAGACCAGTGTGTCCTGGGCCTCCCAGCGCCCAGCCTCCATCAGGGCCATTTGCAGAACACCGGGGATGGATGCACCACGGAGCCCTTCCTGACCGTTGTCACAGCTGGCCACAAAGCATGTGTACTTGTCAACCCTACTTGGGGGATGAGGACACTGGCCCTTGGGGCAACAGTGCTGTCCTGGCGGGGTCGGGGAGCGGTCCATCCACACGGCCCGGGCGGTCAGAGCTTGTCTAGGAGGAACTAATGGGCCATTGCCGCTTGCTTGTCATGCTTCTTCCCCGGCCACTTCCCTGAATGAGACCAGGGGGGCCTCCAATGGCCCCCCAATCCCCCTGCATCTCTGTAGCTCTGCCAAGATGCATTTTATTACTGACCTGGAGCACAGCCCAGGTCCCTGAACAAAAATCTCCAGTCGTGCCAAGCGGATCTTTTATTGTTGCTATTAAACATTTATTAAATACTCCACACCCTGCCAAAGCCAGGGGTGGGAGCGGGGGGTGAGCGAGGGCTGGCGCTTTGGCCGGTGACAGCCCGGAGCACCATGTCATGGCGGCCCTGGGGCTGGGCAGGGAGAGGGGCTTGGGGGACTCTGGGAAGGAGCGGAGAAGTGTGGAGACGGGCGGAGGGGACGGGGTGGGGGGACAAGGAGTGGGGACGAGGCGTGGGGACGGGGCATGGGGAGGCCCATAGCAGGTGGGAGATGCGCCCTTGGGGGTCATCAGAGAGAAGCGTCACCAGGACCTCGTGGCTGTAGCTGGGGCACAGGCTGGAGCCTGGCCAGGGAGGCCATGGAGAGAGCAAGCCTGTCCTACAGGAGGCTCCATGCCGCTCCTGTCCCTGCCACACTGGTCGCGGTGGCTGGTGTCTGTCCCGCTGCCAGCCCCAGGGGACCACAACTACACCGGGGACCCCAGGAGGACACAGTGGCAGCCTGAGGTCACAGGAAGTGGACAGGAAGGGCCAGCCCTTCTAGGAAAAGAGCTGTATGGACCGCTCAGACCCTCATGGCCAACGTCGTTGGAGAAGACCCTCTCGGGCCGCACGAACACCCCCCGCATGTTCGATGCGGCTCCCTGCACAGGGCGGGGGGAGGGGGTTTGCTGCGATGCAGCAGCGGGGCCAGGACACCTGGGCATGGACCCCGGCTCCCGTGACTTATGCAGGTGTCTCCACCTCCCTGGTGACACGAGCAGAGTCGGGTCCCTTCCTGGGAGGCAGATGCAACTGCTTCTCGATGGGGTGGGGTCCCTTCCATCCAAACCCTGAACTCTCAGCCAGCCCTCCGGGGCTCGCCCCAGCTCTCCTGCTCCCCAGAGCCAGGCCGCCCCTGCCTGGAGACACTCTGTCCCCAGATGTGCCCCCGACACATTACCCAGGTCACTTCTGGCCAGAGTGTGCCGAGCTCGCCGTGTGGCCCAGGAGAGATCCGGGGGTGGCCAGGGCAGAGCCCACCCGGTCACGTTCACCATCGATGAGCATTTTGGGGGCCAGACTGAGTTCTGTGGGATCCGGGCTCACGGAGCCACTCACCACACATCCTGTGGCTTCTGAGTGAGCTGTCTGTGGCCCCTCAGTGTGGCTCTGTGAACGACTGTGACTTCCCATTGTGGCTCATCATCCGAGGGACCGGCACGTCCTCATCCATAGCGGGGACACCACCATGGCTGAGGGGAGCAGCGGCCGCCTGGTCCCCCAGGCCCCTGCCCTCACAGAGTCATCAGCCTCGTGGAGAAATTACAGTGAGTGGAGAGCCCACGCTCCACACCCTGGTCTCCCCGAGCCCAGCAGAACGTTCCCTTAGAACCCATCCTGAACATTGACTTTCTATCCGAGAGACAGCAGCTTTGTGGGCCCACTGAGGCCTGGCCGCACAGACACTGTCCCCCTGCGCCATGGCCGAGCACCGCCCAGAGCCCGCATGCTGGATGCGCCACCCCGGGTGCCCTGTGACAGCTCCTGGGGTGGGGTCCATGGCATCTGCTTCTCATTCTGGGCCCGACCAGCCTGGATCAGGCGCCCCACAACTCCTACTGTCCCTGGGCTCTGCACCCAGGAACCCGAAACCCGCCCATTGGAGTCCGGCAGGACCGGAACCTTCAGCAAGTCCTTGGGGGTGGGGGGTTCTCTGCAGGGACAGATATCAGGTTAATATTTTTAAAATAGGTTCTTTATTTTGTAATAATTTTAGATTTAGAAAACACTTGCAAAGCCCTCTCGCGGGGACGGGTCCCAGCTCCTGCGGCCTCACAGTGCGTCTGTGAAGACGGGGACCGGTCTGGGCTCGCCCCTGCTGGCCGCTCACCCGCTCTCCCGCCAGCACTCCGCAGAGACGTCCTTCAGCCTTTGGGAGGCTGGGCTGTGAGCCCGGGGCTTGAGGGGTGCAGGGTGTGGGTTTGGCTCGCTTTCGTGTGGCCGGCTGACGAGCTCTGTGGCTTGGCGGCACCCCATTCCCCACAGCTCGCCCTGCCCTTGCCCTTCTGCTCCATAGACAAGCTCCCCCACGCTCTGCTCTTTCTCCTTCTGAGCCTTTGTCCCTGAGGCCTCTATGCTTGGGGGTCCCCGTCCTCCAGCTTGCATCTCTCCTTGGACAGTGCCCTTGTCATCCTGCAGGCTTGGCAGGGTGGGTGCCACCTCCTTCAGGAAGCCCACCGGGACCCACCTGTCTGGGTGAGGCTCGATGCCCCTGGTGGGTGCTCCCAGGACACCAGGGCCTGGTCCTCCTTAGCTGAGATGCCGAGGTCACCCCAACACTGCTGTCCGCAGGGCACTGGGACACATGATGGACACACGGACACGTGAACACCCCGCCTCTGTGGCTCATGTAGGTCTTCGGGGTTGGTGGGCGTCCATGGCCCAGCGTCCACCCCGAGGTGGGCCCCACTTGTGGCGGCAGAGATGGCGGCGTCCACCAGGGGGCACCGTTGGCCAGTCCTCGACCAGAACTTGCGTGGCGCTGGCCAGATCCCTGATTCTGCCCGATTCCTTTGCTGGGAGCTGCTGGAGGCCACTGAACAAGGGGTCCGTGGGGGATGGAGGAACCGCGGGGACCCGGGGCTCCCCGAAATGCAGTGAGAGCCTCTGAGGATTGCCTCTGCGGGGGCCGGGCTGCTGGGAGGCTGGGAGTGGCTTCAAGTCCCTCCCTTGCCTCACCTTGAGCCCCAGCCCCTGCCCCTCTGTCCCTGCTGTCCCTCCAAGCCCCTGGCTGGAGGCACTTCTTGGGCCCTCTGCAGCCGTGCGACCCTGCGTGCTGTGGGCCCGACTCTCGGAGGGGCTGGTGGACAGGTGGACTTGAGGGGTCTGGGGGTGTGCTGGGTGCACGCACTTCCAGCAAAGCTTGGAGGGTGAGCTGGGACCTAACACGGCCTTGGAGTCACTGCCTGCAGTGGGTGACCAGCAAGACATCCCCAGCCACTCTCCAACCTAGGCCACTGCACCCTGGTCTGCTGTCTGTGCCGGGCCCCCTCCCAGGATGGCCACGCCAGGTTTGGACATGGGGCGGGTGCTACGGGTCTTGGGGTCTGCAGGCTCTCCCCTGTGCTGCTTCCCTGCATGTGTGTGTGGTGTGCCTGTGTGTATGCACGCTTGTGTGTATCTTGTGGATGCATGTTCACACACATGTGCTTGTGTTCATGTGTATAAGCGCACACGCACACACATGAGTTAAGCATGCACGGGCACATGTGTCCACACGTGGGCGTGTCACTGTGTTAATGCACGCACGCCAGTGCGTTTGTACACAGACACGTGTGCACGTCTGTGTTCTCCCTCTCCCCGCGGGTGACACGCCTCCTGGGGCCAACCGGTTCCCCGCTGCTCCCTCTCCTGCGTCCTAAGCCCGGAGCTCAAAGCACAGGCAGCAGGCCCACGACGTGGGGTGACCAGCCGGCTCTCCACAGTGCCCTCATGGGCTGCAGAGCTGAGGTCAGAAGCCCTCCCTCGCTCGACCCCCTGACCCGCCTCGGTGGCCCCCCGTGGGCACTGAACTCCTGACCAGAATGCCCCATGCACAGCCTGTCTCCCGACCCACATCCCCATTCAGCGGCTGCTTCCTCCTTCTTCCCCGTGGAACCGTTGCCCTCCTGCATGGGAACCTAGACTTCTGTCTCTCCCAGACCTGCTGGTAATTAATTACTTCCTCTGACCAGGCTGATCCTTTCCCGAGCGTCTGCAGGAGGATGAGCTTCTCTCCCAGAGGCCTCTGAGCCTCTCCGAGGCCCCCCGGCCCGGGGTCGGAGCCACGGCTGCATGGCTAATCCGTGTCCAGCATCCCTCGGTGGACAGCTCCGCGAGGCAGCCGCCCCGTGGCCCAGCTCGACCACTGTCCAGGAAAGAGAAGATAACAGCCAATCTGCAGGGTGTCACTCTTAATTCGCGGCATTTCCTTCCTGAAATAGACCTTTCAGGTGGGGAGGAACCTCCGATTCCAGCCCATCCCATGTTGCATGCCAGGCTGGTGGGCACCCGCGCCCCGGGGCTCACGGGGGCAGGTCAGCAGCTGCTTTTATCTCTGTCTGTTGGGGCAAAGTGCTCTGTGCTTTATGATTCTTAAACTCGCGTGGACCTTCTGTGGGCTGCATGGCTCATCCGTGCAGCCCTGCTTTAATCTCAACCAACCTCGGGGGAGAGGCCAGCCCTCCCTTTGCGGGTGACAGAGCAGGAGCCCGAAGAAGGCGGGTCGTCTGCCGGGACAGAGGAAGAGTTTGTGTTCTCTGCATTGAGGGCCACAGGGCACCGCCCGCGCATAGCTGGCCTGACCTTGATGGGGATTGGATCTCCCCAACCGCCCCCTCCGAGGGACCCTGCTCAGTGCTGGTGGCAGACGGTGCTGGGAGCCTGGGCCCTGAACTTCCCCCTCTCTGTCCCGCCCCTGCATCCCTGGGGCCTGGGCCACCCGAGATCATGGGGGGCCCTGCTGGGGGCCCCAGAGCACCACCAGCCTCTGGGCTACGGGCTCTTCCCCAGACCGGAGCAGAGGCCGCCGTCTGCGTGCCTGGGCCAGGCACATTCCCCAGAACCTTCCCTTCCCCAGAGCCCATGGACCTCACCTGTCTTCTCCCCGCGGACCGTGGGATGCTGAGGGCTGACATCCAGGTGCTGAGTGAACCGGGGTGTCCGGCAGGAACGGAGGAGGAGGCCACCCCAAGAAAGCCTGTCATGACTTCTCCACGGAAAGGTGTCCCATGTCCTTTAGTAACTGGGTTTCCTGGAACGGGGGAGTCTGGGAGGCACAGGAGAAGAGGGCTTGGCCTGGCTGCCCCTCACTGGCCGAGCCCGCCCGCCTCTCCCGGGGTCGTGCTTGCCCCGCACACCTGGTGGCCTGAGTGTCTCCTCTGACAGTTCTTTGCTTCAGTTCTTTGTTTGACCAGAAGGAGCCCCCCCGCCCGATGATGTAAGTTAGGAAAACGTCTGTCCCTTCTTCACATCTTCTTCCTGAGTGTGTGGGGCCCCACAAGGACCCTGTTCTGAAGGAAGTCCCTCTGGGCTCCCTCAGAATCCCAGCTGGGAGAGAAGCAGGTCCCTGGGGCAGCATCTGGAGCCTGGGTGGGCAGCCGGGAGCCTCCTGTCCCTGGGAGGGACCCTGGGGGTCCTCAGAGGAGCCAGGAGGGGCCTGTGCAGTAGGCCTGGTCCTGGGCCCCTCCTGCCCCAACCAGAGCTGCCCCATTGACCTTTCTTGTCTTCAGGACGGCCACCAGGGGCTTCCATGGGGCAAGAGAATCAGGGATCAGGAAAGGTGGAGCTGGGGCCCCGACACACAGCCAGTGAGCCGGGGCCACTGTGGGGCTGAGAGGGGCCTGTGGAAGGGAGGTGCTGGGACGTGGACACTGGCCGTCCCCACGAAGCCACCATTGTCACGTGGAGCTCTCTGACGGTTGTGTCCAGCAGGCGCAGGGGTGCACGTGTCCCGCGGGGGAGCGGGCTTTCACGCGGAGCCGACCCGAGCGCGGCCAGAGGGCAGCTCAGAGGCTCAGGCCGGACGTCAGCCTCTCCCCGGGGTTAGCACGCGCTCGCGGGACGCCCGTCTTGGGCTGGTGAGCTGGGCTGGAGGCCGTGGGGTCCCTCCAGTGGCAGGTGTGACTGCATGGGTCCCTGTGAGGCCAGGACAGCCCTGCTTGGGACGGTGAGGCTAGAGTGCCCTCAGCCTGCCCTGGACCTTTCAGAACCCTCTCCCCTCCGCTCACGGCCCTCCCCAGCTCACACACGGTGATTGTCGGGCGTCCATCAGCCACGATGTACGGGATTCGAGGATGTGGCAAGTGTGACCACGGCGGTGACTGGCCCCCGCAAGAGCCCATGACCTGCCTTGTGCGGCCCTAGGGACCTCATGGCCTCCCTCCCAACCTGGGGGACCTAGGGGAGCTGCCCACCCATCCCCTGGGTGGCGACCGCCATCAGGGGACGGGTGGCAGCAGGGAGGGGCCTGGACCTGGGACGTACCCTCCCCCCAGCCTTGTTCCTCCGGGAAGCGTTTGTGCATCGGAGACGCCATTGGTCTCGTCCCCGCGTCTGCATGGGGAGAACTAAGCCTCGTTCGGTTTGTCGGGTCAGTCCGGGAGGCCTCGCGTCGTCTGGGACTCCTTGTCACACTGCGGCCGCACGGGGCCCCCACAGTAGTGGGGCCGCCTTTGGCCCACCCCGGGGACCCTCATGCCGCTGCCACCCCCCAAGTCTCAGGGCTCCTGTCCCCGGTCTGCCCCACGGGGGCGATGACGAGGCCGACTGCAGTCTCTCTGCTCAGCTGACTGGTCTTGAAAGAAGGCTGGTGTCCGAACCTTCCGGAAGCCTCCATGGCGGGAAGGGGCAGTGGGGTGGGGCTGGAGGGACCAGCTCTTGTTCCAGGGTCGGGAGCTCAGAGTGCGCTTACCGCCCCAAGGGCGCTGGGTCACTCGGCCGTAGCGTCCGCTCTGTCACCGGTCTGGAGGCCTCCATGTCCTCCCTGGGCCCGGCAGCCCCACGCATGGCCGGGCCAACCCTGCTCCTCCTCCGGGGGGGCTGGCTGGAAGCCTGTGCGTGACCACGGCCCCCGTGGCCCTGCTGCCTTCTGACCGGGACACTTTTTTAGTAACCAGATGGACATGGAACCCCAGAAGGACCAACTGTTTTGTTTTTATTAAAATTTAATGGCAGTTAATTTTGATCGTCAACAAAAAGTTGGTTAAGATTCATTCTTATTGAGATCATTTTCATTTATCTATTTATTTAAAGATTTTATTTATTTATTTGACAGACAGAGATCACAGGTAGACACAGAGGCAGGCAGGGAGAGAGGAGGAAGCAGGCTCCCCGCTGAGCAGAGAGCCCCATGCGGGGCTCGATCCCAGGACCCTGAGATCATGACCTGAGCTGAAGGCAGAGGCTTTAACCCCCTGAGCCACCCAGGTGCCCCGAGATCATTTTCATTAAAATGCTTGACATTCATAGTTATCATTTACATTTTGCCTTTTGATTTTCATATGTAATGGTTAGTATCTTGGAATAAACATTTTTTGGGGAAATATAAAAAATATTTTTATTTTTCTCTCTCAAGCTTTAGTTTGTGTTTTTATGAAAATGTATCCACAATGTGTGTAATTTTAATGCAATTCTATTTTATTATTTAAGCCTCTAATTCATTATTTTGGGGAGAACACGAAGTAGCTAAATTTTGATTAAAGTCTAGTGAGTTTGCTGAATTCGATCAGAAAGAGAAGTTGGTACATGATCCATGTTCTATCTGATTACTGAACTGAGAAGCAGGACGTGTCCACCCCGGGCGGGGCCTGGGTCGGGAGGGGTCATCGTGGGCGCCACATGCACACCCGCCCAAGTGACGGGACCAACGGGGTCAGGCTGCACTGGACGGGACTCGAAGCGATACCCGATTAAATGACAGGAAGGTGGGTTTTTGGAAAGATGTTCACGTAGCCAGTGCTGCTCCTGAAGTGTGCAGACGGACCCCCCCCCCCCCCCGCCTCGGTCTCCCTGTGACGGTCACTGAGCATCAGCGCCCCGCGGGGCACCCAGGTGTCTGCTCCTTACGTCAGCGGTGCCTATGCGGAAGCTTCCAGAAGAGATGAGCATCTGAAGCCCTGTGCTCTGTGGGGCGGGCTGCCCCCGCAGCCTGGGTCCTCACCCGCTCTGCCTGGCCTGAGTGTGACGGCTCCCGCCCAGGGGACTGGCTCTCCACCTCTGGTGGCCAGGACGCTGGGGCAACCTGCCCGGGCCGCTCCCTCGGGCTCTCACCACCGCACCTGCTTCCCGGCCCGGCCAGCGGATGGCACCCTGGGCGAGTCAGCGGTCTGGAGCTGGTGTCTTCGTGGGTGTGTGCACACGTGTGTGTGCCTACCTACACCCCCACACCCGCGCCACGCACACCCCTGCACACAGACACACCCAGGCACACCGTATGGGCCGGTGTCTGCGGACGCCCCCCCTCCCGCCCCCGTGCGACCTGAGCATCAGACTCGCCTGCAGGAACTCCCGTCTCCAGCCCCGCGGGGGCCACCCCAGTCTTGCGGTCCTGGGGACCCACCGCACACATAGGTCACGAAGGCCATGACGCTGCAAAGGAAGTCGGGATGTCGTGCTGACCTCTCATTTAGGGTCTGTGGCTGGTGCCCATGGTTTCCCGGGCTGCTCTCCTGCGCAGGGAGGCCTGGGAGGCTCCAGGCAACCCCGGCTTCTGTGATGATCCTGTTTCGGGTTCAAGCCTCCCTGGGCCCAGAGGAGCTCAGCTGATGGGGAGCTGAGAGCCTCGTGGTCACCCCTTGTCCTTGCCACCCGGCGGGAGCCCCCAGCCTGGCCTCTGCGGTCAGCATCCCCACCCGAAGGCCAAAGGGGAGCCGGTCCTCATGCTCCCACGCTCGGATGCCCCGCGCAGGGAGCGAGGACCTTCCGCCAGCGCCAGCACAGGGGAGGATGCTGCCCAGTCCTCTCGGTACTGGATCTGAGTCCGTCTTTCACCCCGGCAGGAGACCTGCCGCAGGAGCTGTCTTGGCGAAGTCCTGCCCGGGTCCATCCCTCCTCTCCCAGCGCAGAGCCAAGCGTTTTGAAAGTTCATCTAGTCTGACCGAACCCTGTCCACGCTCCGTCGACTACTGTACAATTAACAGCAGGAAATTACCCACACCGGAAGGCAGAGACCCCGAACCATGGTCGCGTGGGCACCCGCAACTTTGATAAGCTGAGGGCATTAAACATAGAACAGATACAGCTCTAGGTAGACCAGCAGGCCTGAAACTTTAACAGGCTGCAGCTCCAGGCAAAAGCCAGCGTCTGGAGGGGGCCGAGGGCCGCGTGTCCTGGAAAGCAGGCCGGCCGCGTCCCAGAGCTCCTGGAGGCCGCCGTGCTCGGTCACCCGCACGCCCTCCCGGCTCTGCGCCTGCTCCCGCAGCCAAGCCTCTAACCTGTGCTCCTCTTGGTGCTTCAGACGTCCCCGCACAAGCCAGGTGGAGGTTAAATGTATGTCGCATAATTAATGGATTAGTCAGATACCTGCAGAGCTCTAGAGATGCTCGTCGGGGACGGTGGGTGGATCTCCAGAATTCTTTGCAAGCCCCCCGAGAGCATACGCCCATCTCGGAGGCTGGCCTGTGTGTCTGACGGGAAACAGCCCCCGCGCCCCCCGGTGTGGGCTCCTCTGTGGGACCCGCAGCGCTAGGCTGTGGGGCCGCAGCTGCTGTGACCTCTAGGATGGCGTGGGCACCGCGGCGGCCACCCCAGGACAGCCCGACCGGATGGCACAGCCGCCCCTGAACCCCGCAGCTGAGCTCTTTATCTAAGCACTCCTGTGCGGTTTTTTTCTTCAACATGGGCCTGCCCGGCACGGTGATCTGGGACCCTTGGGGACGCACGAGGAGCCTGCTGGGCCAAGTCGAGTGGACAGCCTCATGGCCAACCTGCCTGAGCGGGGCCCGACCTGCCATTACAGACCCCGGATGCCCTGTCACCCGCACACACAGCAGCCAGGTCCTCGGGCCGCACTAGACCTGCTTCTGCCAGCCCCTCGCCGTCCCTGCGGACCTGCAGCCAGGACGACACCCCCCACCCCCTGTTGCCTCCTCCAGGGGCCCCCTGCACACCTGGCCTGTGGGCCTACCCAGCCTCTGCTGACTGGAGCTCCCCTGCCGGCAGCGCCGTCCACACATCTCTCCGTCAGCCTGAGCGCCTCAGGGGAACGGCACCAGCTGTTGACTGACCCAGGTCCCTCTGGGGGCCTCACTCCACTCCATGGGAGCTCTGGGCTTGTATCCGCCTGTGTTGTCGAATGGTGGACGTCAGGGCCCTGGGTCAGGTCGGCAGCCCTGACCAGGAGGAGGGGACGGGCAGTGGCAGGGGCCTCACAGGGCTGGCAGGGGCTGATCTGTCACGTGCATGGTCCCTGGACTTCCCTGCACCGCAGGGCAGCTGGGAGCCCGGGGGGCAAAGGATTCCAGAGATCCTGAGAAGCAGGGCCAGTGTGCGGAGAAGGGCAGGGACACAGAGGTCAGCCTCAATTCCAGAACGTCTGTAAATGTTGCTGGGGAGGGAGGCGCTGTGAGCCCTGGAGGCCTGGTGGGCCCCACGAGTGGTAAGTTGTCTGGTGACCTGGGGAGACCTGGGAAGAGTGGGGTGGGGAACGGGGCTGCAGGAGAATCAGAATCGGGACATGGTAGGGAAGGGTTGGCATGTCCACGTGGCTGGCCATGGGATGGTGTTTCTGCAAGAAATCAGCTCCGGCCCCCCCTAGGGTGAGGGTCCTCATCCAGCACCTGAGGCTGTGACAGGGCAGAAAGGGGACAGAGGGCTAATCCACGCTGTGGGCTGGCATGGCTGGCATTCAGCCCGACGGTCACGGCTCTCCTGGTCTATCCTCCAGATGGCAGATGGTGGCACCCCAGCCTCCCAGGACCATGGGTGGGTCCCTACAACAAGCTCTGTCAGCATCCTTGGGCCCACTGCTCCGGAGAACCCTGACGAGCCCGACGCCTGGAGTGTGTGAGCTGTCCATGCACCGGGCACAGGTGGCAGGAGCCGGGCCCCAGAGGGAAGGTCACCGGGGACCCCAGGGGGCCCCTCAGGGCAGGTGGGTTCAGGGGCTCGAGGTCTGGCCTTGCAGGTGCCGGCGGGTGAGTGTGCGGGGCGGCCCCTCTGCTTCTGGACACTCGGCCCAGGAGGCCAAACGCATGCCCATGTCCGCAGTGGCACCTAGAGACCCTGGCTGGGGCTGGTCACACCCTGGATGTGGGCTGCCAGCGGTGGAGGCCGGACGCTCACTCAGAGGGTGACCCCCGCGACATGCCCTCCAGTGGGCCGATCCACAGTCTGGGCGGGCTCTCAGGGGCTCACACCTCCTTGGAGGACCCTGCCCTCCGTCCCCACAGGAACCCGCAGGCACACGTCTGGGACTGGATATCGGGATTTCGTAGGAACTCTGAAGAGATGGACCACCGAGTAGGCAAGGCAGGAAGCTCCAGGGGTTCCAGGGTCTGCATGCAGCCCTCCACTCTGGAGCCCAGCCGGACTCCCTTCCGCCCCCTGCCTGCCATAGGCCCCCACACAGCACCCTGGGGACCTTCTTCCACCTCCTGGCGCGGGATGTCAAAAACAAGGTGAGGAAAACAGCTCGTGATTGCAGGTGGTCATGGACGATGCCAACAGGAGCGGAGTGTGTCCTGATCAGATTCACATGTGACGTGAGGAAAGGACGGGGTCCTGAGCTCCCCCCCGGGACGCGCTCACAGGGCAGCAGGCCAAGGCCTCCCCAGCCATGCTCGGCCCCTCACCCGAGGGGCCGAGGCTGTGTTCCCACGCACGGGCAGGGGAAGGCTCTCAGCGGCAGGTCGGGGGCGCCCTGGCCCATGGAGGGGACCTGGAGGGCCTTGGACATAGGGCATGCTTGTGGGCCCAGGGCTGAGAGACCAGGCCACGGGGGAGGTGAGTGTATGGCCCAGCGAGAGGCCAGGGGGCTCGGCAGGCCCAGGAGGAGGACATCCAGGCCCATGAAAGGCAGGAACTCCTCGGGAGGCCTTTGACCCTTGAAATCAGAACTGGGGCCCAGCAGCTATGCCCCCTGGCGTCCCCTGCCCCAGGGCCAGCCCAGAAGCTATGGGCCCTGGTACATCCCGGTCTAGGGACCAGGGAACAGCGTCATCATGCCCGGTGAGGGCCGGGGCTCCCCCGAGGGGGGTCTGAGGCAGGCCCATTGTTCTGGTAGTGTTTATGCTCCTTCTGCTCTGCTCGGGAAGCGGGATCTGGTTTGAGGAGGCCGTGAGGACGCTCAGGAGAGTTGGAGCCTGGTCGCTGAGCAAGGCCCTGCAGCAGGGCTGGATGCTGTTGACCCCCTGCGGCTTCCACATCCTCCACACCCTGCCCCCATCACTGCAGGCCTAGGACCTCCTGTCCCTGCTTCCTTCCTGCCGGAGGGGCTCAGAGGCAGGGCAGTGGCTTGGGCCATCCTGAAAGGCTCGGAGGTGTGGCTGGCCATTCAGCGATCTGTCTGTCTATCGGGCATGGGCCAGCAAGCCTGGATGTGCACGTCTGGGCTGAAGGCTGGATACACAGAGCGTGTCCCTGAGGGGCCAATACAACGGGCATTGACCACTCTTCCTGGGCGGGAACCTGGAACAGGGCCCAGGGCAGGGGCATCTGTGAGGGGTCTTTGGCCAGCGCTGGGCCCACGGGAGGTGCAGTGAGCTGAATGGAGGTCCCCCTGTACGTCCACGCCTCCACCCCGGCAACCAGTGGACGGGACCTTATTTGGGGAAGGGTCTTTGCAGATGTGGTCAAGTTGAGTACTTCCTGATGAGGTCATCCTAGACTACCTGGGTGGGCCTCAAGCCCACAGATGGGAGTCCTTATAAGAGACACAGAGAGAAGCCACATGAGGCTGGAGGCAGAGCCGGGAGGCTGTGGCCAAAGAGTGCCTGGGGCCACCAGAGCCTGAAGGAGGCAGGAAGGACGGGCTCCTGCAGTTTTCAGAGAGAGGGTGTCCCCACACCGTGATCTTGGACTTCTGGCCCCAGAGCTGTGCAGGAATGTATTCCTGTTGTTTTGAGCCCCCCCAGTTTGTGCTAAGAAGTTGTGGGAGCCCTGGGAGCTGATGCAGGGGAGAACCGTCTTGAGAAGGAAGAGTTTCTAAGTGAAACGGTGGGGTCCGCGGGGCCCTGGAAGGCAGGCTTCTGGGCCTTGCTGCCTTTGCCATTTTCAAAATCATCTTTCGACTTTACAATTAAAATTATTTTTTTTGCATGGGAGGTTGGGGGAGCCTGGCGGTGGGTACTGGGGAGGGCACGCACTGTGGAGCACCGGGGGTGGTGCGGAAACAGTGACTCTTGGAACACTGAAAAAATAAAATTAAATTAAAAAATTATTTTTTGTCATTTTACAATTACGAAGTTACAATATCTGTGGATTTTAGATTTACAGAGAAGTTACAAAGAGAGTCGGGGGCCGGGACACCTGGAACTGTTCCTGGTTTTGATCTTCGTGTGGGACTTTTGTTACAATTAATACTGATCTGGATACATTATCATTCACTGAAGCCCCCAGTTTCTTCCTATTTCCTTAGCCTTTACCCACTGTCTATTTCTGCCCAGGACCCCACTCGGGACCCCACATGATTTAGGTGACAGGTGGCCTTGAGCTGCTCGGGCTGGGACAGTTTCTCAGACATTTCCTGGTTTGTGATGACCTTGACGTGTGGAGGAGGGTTGGCCTGCAGAGGGTCCTTCAGTCGGGCTCTGCGCTGGGGTGCTGGGTTCCTGGGACGCAGCCCACAGAGGGGGTGTGGGCCGTTGAGCCCACAGTCGGTGTGACGCTCCCCGCGGAGGCTGAGCTCGCACACCCGGCGACACCCGTCCGGTGTCGGCGCGGTGAAGGTTCTCCGCCTTCCACCCGAAGCCTGCTCTCGGGAGTGAGTCACTTGGGGTAGCCCACGCTCGAGGAGTGGGAGTCCCGTCCCCCCTGCTCGCCTGTGCGACTCCGACAGCATCACTTGGAATTCTGCGTGGGAGCCCGTCTCTCCCCTGCGTTCGTGGGCTCCGGGGCCATTTATGCGCATTATACGGACTCAGGGATTGTTTAGCATTTAGGGTTACAAAAGCCGATACCTCGTCACGCACCTCCTTGCTTTGAATGTTCCAGCTCTGGCCAGCGGAGCTCTGAGTTGGCACCTGAGTCCCTCCGACGTGCCTTTCCTCAGGGTCGTGTGTGCACGTTTCATGTCTGTGACAAGGAGGCGACTGTCAGAGCGCTGATGCGGGGTGCGGAGAGTCTCAGGGAGCACCGGGGGGAACGGGGCCCCGTGGCCATCCCAAGTCCGACAGCGGCCTCAGTCCTGGGCCGGGCCACAGCCTGTGTAAATCCCTTGAGAGCTGTGGGCTGTGGGATGCTCCGTCTTATAAGGACATAAAACCCAGTGGGGACTGGTCCCAAATATCTGGGAACTCTGTCCAAAAGATTTGGGGGCTTTATAAGCTAAATGAAAACAGAGCGTGACTGAATTGTGCAGACTCGGATTCTGCCTCTGTTTTGTGGACAAGGTCTTGCACACCCTGGACTGGTCTGCGTGGAGGTCACGTGGGCCAAGGTCACTCTTTGGGTCGTCCAGGGGCAATTTTCAGTTTGCAAGATGGGCATCTTGCTCTGGCCGCTTTCAACATTTTCTGGCTTCCTTTTCTGACGACATTGACTTTTCAAAAGAGGGTTTGGTTGAGGTAACCAGCTGGACCGGGGTCGGTTGGCTTCTAAGCCAATCAGATTTCCGCACAAAACAGGTGAGGCCCCTCCCCCTACACCTGCTCCCCGAGATTCGGGAGAAGCCCCGGGATGATCAAAGCTGGCCTTCTGCCGGCCTGGCGGGGTCTCCGGAAGCGGCAGTCAGAGGAGCGTGTGTGGACCCACCTGCGTGGGGGCCTGGACCTTCCCCCCTCCCGTGTCTCTGCTCGGCCAGAGGACACCTCTGTCACGCCCGCATCCCTGGGTGTCTGTGAGGACCACAGTCCCCTTCCTGTCCCCCGACCCAGCCGATCAGTAACTCTGCAGAATCCCAGAATCCTGCTTTACTGCCTGATCCTGGGAGACCCTGGGAGACCCTGGCTGCAGCCAGGCTGGACAGCCCTTGGGGAAGCCCAGGGTGGGAGCCCACAGACTGGCTGGAGGCCCCCATCCACCCGGCAGGCCCGTCTGCTCCCAGGGAAGGTGCTGGCTCTGGCCTGGCGGCTCTCTGATGAGGATCCTTGGCCCTTTGGGACGCCCCGTCCACCCCGTGGTCCCTGGGCTGTCTGCAGGCCCCCACCCAGCCGCATGTCTGGCCCCCTGCGGATGCTCTCGTCTTGGGCACACTTACCTTCCCTCACCACAGTTATTCCAAAACCTGTTTCCTCTTATTTCCCAAAGGCCCCCTTGAAATCAACTTCCTCCACTCTCCAGATCGGTAGACACAGCGAGAAACCCGTGTTTCCTCCCCGACTGAGACTGAATTGTCGCTTCTGCAGACCCACAGCTCCTGGGCAGCTGGTCCTCCATGTGACTGCCGCTTTCCATTCCGCTGGGGGCTGCAGAGGGCAGGGTCACACCGACCTGGCTTGGGGGGCCAGGCTCCCGCGTCCAGGAGGGTCCTCAGCCAGAGTCAGTCCCTGACTTTACCCGCATCTGCCAAGCCCTGGGGGCTAGCGAGAAAAGGGAAGGAATCCCAGTTTAGACGAGGGGAGTAACAGACTCCCGGACAAGATCGCTCCGAGGCTCGGTTTCCTGGTGGCGTCTCCCGAATTACATGCTGCGACGAGCATCCCAGGGCGAGAATTCAGCCTCTCCCCACGCTGGGAGAGGGGGCTCTGGTGCCGGACGAAATGACGGGCATGGGGACAGCAGAGGCTCATGCACCTGGATCCGCAAGGCGTCGTGGGCGATCGCAGCACCAACCGCCTAGCGTCCCCATGTCCGTCCGCAGGAGGGGCCGTCGGTTCTGCGCGGGAGATGAGGAGCCACGCCGGAGCACGAGTTAGGGAGTCCCCCCAAGAGACGTGGTTAAAAAAAAAAAAAAAAAGAAGAAGTATTAGTCTTCAGAGGAACAGACGGGTGGCCGCAGAGTGTGAAGCCACGTTCGTGACATGAGTTTTCCTGGATCTTAGAGACTTAACAGAGGCGCTCGGCCGTCTGCAGGGAGGAGCTCGCCGGGGCTCACCGCTGAGATGCGGGCAGAGCCAGTTCCCTCTCCCGTGCTCTGGGGGTGGCGTGCCTCATCTCCACCAGAATTCCTGGGCTCCTGGTCCTTTCTCCAGCTTCTGCTGTCCTCTTCCCTCTTTTGTAAAACCGAGTGGGTATTTTCAGAGCAGTTTTCGGTTCAGAAGGAAATTGAGTGGATTCCCACATGCCTGCTGGCCCCGCAGCCTCCCCCACATTCAGCACCCCCTGCCCGAGGGGCATGTACTCCAGAGTCCGCCGTTGACACTGGGCTTAGCTCTTGCTGTTGTACACTCCGTGGCTTTGCACAGATGTGTAATGGCCTGTGTCTGTGACGGGGTATCAGGCAGAGTAGTTTCATTGCCTTAAAAGTCCTCTGTGCACCCGGGGTGTCGGGGGGACTCTGTCGGCTTTAGCATCAGACTCTAGATTTCAGCTCGGGTCATGATCTCAGGGCCGTGAGATGGAGCCGCACGCTGGGTCCACGCTGGGCATGGAGCCTGGTTGAGGGTCTCTTCTCCTTCTCCCTCTGCCTCCCACCCCCCCACCCCCCCGCGATGCACTAGCTTTCTCTCTCCATTCTTCCCTCCCCACGGACCCTTGGCAACTACTGGTCCTTTCAGTTCTCCATGCTTTTACCTTTTCCAGAGTGTCACAGAGCTGGAATCGTGCCGTGTGTAAACTTTTAGTGATGTGCATTTAGGAGGCTTTTTCTTCCCTCATGTCTTTGCATGGCTTGAAGGTTCACTTCTTTTCAGCACTGAATAATATTCCATTGTCTAGACGGACAGTTTATTTCTCGACTCACCGAAGGGCGTCTCGGTTGCTTTCACATGCTGGCAATTGTGAACAAAGCGGCTGTAAACACCCGCGTGCAGGTTTTTGTGTAGACACAGGTTTCCAGCGTCTTTGTATAAATGCCAAGGAGTGCAATTGCTGAATCATATAGTCAGAGTAGGTCTGGTTGTGTAAGAAACTGTCCTCCAAAGTGGTTGCACCATTTTGCCTTCCCACCGACCAGGAAGGAGCCCCCGTAGCTCCGTGTCTGTGCCGGCATCTGGGTGGTCATTTGTGTGCACGTGCTCTGGATTTTGGTCACTTTGACAGGAGCGTAGTGGTGGCCCATTGTTGCATTTCCACAACGCTGCAAGTTTGGTATTTCTGACTCTGGGGTGTTCACATGCACATACTGAGTTTCCTAAAAGCAGGGATTTTCAGTTGCAATTATGGCTCCCACTGCATTTTTTTTCTGTGAACACACATGCTTCTTTATGGTGGGGAGAGCCCTGGAGAACAGAAAACAGAAAGCAGTCAAACCCTAAATGAGGAAAATCACCCCTACCTTCGGGCTCACTCCTTGTGATTTGCAAAGACTTCACCTCCATTACTCGACTGAGTCCAACGGTGGTCTGAGAGATACGTCTACAACAGAGTTCATCATACCCAACGTCTCAGGGCTCTCCAGGGGAGCAGAACCCGTAGGATATTTATATATAAAAGAGATTTGTTTCCAAGAATTGGCTCAGTGATTGTGAAGAATGGCAAATCCAAAATCTATAGGGCAGGCTGCATTTAATCTACCCTGTGTTATTCATTTTGGGCTTCTGTAACAAAACACCACAGACTGGATGGTTGTTTATAAAACGGGGATGTATTTCTCACAGTTCTGGACGGTGGGCGTGTAAGATTAGGGGGCTAGCGTGCCCGAGTTCTGCTTTAGCCTCTTTTAGAAGATAGTTCTCTAGACTGTATCACAGGGAGTCACCTCTTACCCATGTCATTTACTGCAATGCATGGGGAGGAAAAGGAAGACCTCTGGGAGATACAGCTAGTGGGGGAGACCCTTGAGATAGGCCATTTCAGTTGTGCAGGAGAAGGGGATGATCCCCAAGGCTCACTCAAACTTGAGACTCAGGTTGCTCACGCATACTTGGTTTGATCTCTCTTTGAGATGGACCCTCACCCTTGACAAGGCAGGGATAATAAAAATCAAGCTGAGTGAGGTCAGTGAAAATGGTAGAGTATGGACCTCCAAAATTCTCTCTTCCTTAAAGCAGTAAGAATACTGTCAAGATGGTCAGAATCAAGTTTTTCACAACCATGAAAGTAACCAAATATTTGCAGCAATTTTGAAAACTTTATTCACTAAAAAGAGCTGAATCTCTGCCAGGGCAGTAAGCTTTAAAGCATTTTACCCTGCCTACTCTCATACTCCTTTTTGCAACTCTACAGTAACCTTAAAGAACAACAGCCTCCTACTGCAGTGAAGCCCAGAAAAGCAGCACTCACCAGAAGGGGCAGGACAGGGCTGGGCAGAACTGGACTGTCACGATTTGACAGGACTGATTTGAGGACTCCATATGCAAAGTTTTCTTTATTTAACCTGACTCAGTGCTTGCACAATGCAAAAAGCCTTTTTCCCTGGAAGTGTTTGTCAAAAACAATTATAGGAAGCTGTTTAACTTTGCAGCTATGTGAGTTGGTGGATAACAGTTGAGGAAAGCATTAGGGTAATTGAAAAGCTTAAAAGGAAAATCTAGGGCATGGGATATCCACCAGGGTTTCAGAAACCCCTGGCATATCTCTGGGAAGCTAGAAAGTACCTGCATGCATGGGGCTGTGTGCACGCTCAGGAAAGACCCGAGAAGGCTCTAAGCTTCCACTTCTGACTGCTCTTAAGACTTTGCATGTGCAGGAAGTGAAGGCAAAGGCAGAGTTGTCTACTGTCTGGCTGAGCATTGAAGGCATGCCCCAACATTCATATGGGGCCCTTTTGAAAGGACTGGGAGGCTTACAGATTCAAGTCATCTAAGAAATATCTGTCTAGTCATTAGCTGATCACGGAGAGTACAGACTCCAGAGAATTCATTAAGAAAAGTCACTGAGTAAACAGTGACAACAGCAACAATGAAAATGGACAACAATGACAGCAGACCCCGGGGAGGGGAAAGAATCGAACTTCCAGAGTTGCCACATTAGAGTATTCAAAATGTTCAGTCTTCAACAAGAATCATGAGATGTGCAAACCAATAAGAAGAACGGCCCATGCAGAGGGGGAAAAACAGTCACTAGAAATCATCCCTGGGGAAGTCCAGACATCGGATCTAACAGACGGAAACTTTAAGTCAGCTCCCTTAAGTATGTTCAAAGAACTAAAGTGATCATGTCTGTAAACTAAACGGAAGTACAAGAAGAGTCTCACCGAATGGACAACACCAATACAGGTGCTGAAATCATAAAACCAGAACCAGGAGCAATTTCTAGAGTCGAAAATACAACACCAGGAGCGCAACATTCACCGAGGGCTGAGAGCATTGTTAAGCAAGCAGAGGAAATGGTCAAGTGAGAAAATCCTGTTGGAGGGAACAAAAGGATAAAATGAATGAAGAGAAATAAACAAAGACTTGGAGATGTATGGCACACCACGAAGCAGATCAGCATATGCGTAATGGGAGTCCCCACAAAGAGAGGGTGGAGTGAAGGACCAGAAAGAATATTGGAAGAAATAATGACTGAAGACATCTCATATTTGATGAAAAACATTTCTCTACAGAACAAAGAAACTCAGAAAACTCTGGTGCAGATAAACTCATAGAGATCCACACTAAGAAACATAATCAAACTTTCAGAAGTTGCAAAGAGAGAATGTTGGAAACAGTAGGTGAAAGGGGACCCCTAATGTGTCAGAGACCCTCAGTGGACGCCTTGCTGACCCCGCATCAGAAGCCATGAAGGCCAGAAGGCCGTCACATGACATCTTCAAAGGGCTGAAAGGACAAAACTGAACCACAAATTCTATTGCAAAATTATCCCACAAAAATAAGGGGGAAATTAAGTCATTATGGATTAATAAAAAGCAGAACAAAACTGAGGGAGCTCATTGCTACCAGACCATGCCCACAAAAATGTTCCTAAAATAAATATTGAAGGGAGGTCTTCACACTGAAATGAAAGGTCACTAGACGGTGACTCATTCCACATGAAGCAATAAAGAGCTACGGTAAAGGCAATACGTAGATAACTATAAAAGACAGTATAAATGTAATTTTTTGGTTTGTAACTCTTTTTTTTTCTTTTGGCTGCTTCAAAAGACAGCCGCATACAGCAATGCCGTAGATCTTCTTTGATGGATCGTCAGTGTATAAAGATGTAATATGCATGACCGGAGAAATGCAAAGGCGTGGGAGGGAAGGCGGCTTATAGAAGCAGAGACTTCTTAATACCACTGAAATTAAACTGGTGTTATCCTGAACTAGATTCATACAAGTCAGGACACGTACGGTGATCCTCAGGGCAACAACTAAGAAAATAACTTAGAACAACAGAGTGAGAGATGACGAGGACATTAAAATCGTATGCTAGAAATATTTACCACAAAAGATGACACCATCAAAGGAACAAATACTGCCTTATACACGCAGACAGCAAATAACAACGTGGAAACTCTGGTGTCTACAGGAGACAGGCTTTCTAGGCAGAGAAAAGAAAGAGACTGAAAGCAGGAAGAGAGAATAAGCACCAGCAGGTGCCATCAGGACAGCCGGACCTACTATATTTGTATCAAAGCAGACGTGAAAGGAAAGTTTGTTTCAAGACATCGAGAAGAACATCTTGTCAGCCTGAAGGAGTGAGCCCCCTGAGGGGTAACAGTTGCTGACATATACGAACCCGAAAAAAGCCCCAAAGCACATGAAGCAAAGACGGGCAGAACTGAGGGGAGACATGGACGGGTCACCAGGAGCAGCCGCAGACGTCGACATCCTGCTGGCCATAAAGGACAGAGCAAATGAGCAAAGAGTCAGCGGAAACAGAAGGCTCGAGCACCTGCATACCCAGAGCAGGTCTAGTAGACACCACAGGGCACCACGCAGGTGTGGAGTGTAGACCGACTCTTGCAAGAGCTCATGGAACATTCTTCGAGGCTCATCATATTTGGGGCCACAAAAATCGGCCTCAGCACAGGGGTGAAGCTGGCATCCTGTGAAGTGTGTTCTCCAACCACTGCGGAATAAAACTAGACATCAACAAGACGGGGAAATTCGGCAAATTCCCAAATGCGTGGAAATTAACACATTCCCAAATAACCGATGGCTTCAGGAAGAAATCCCACGGAAATCAGAACACATTCAGGCTGAATGCGAGCAGACACCCAGCGCTGAGGTGTGGGACGCAGCTCGTCCCTTTGTTTGAGGCAGCTGAGACCTGAGCGCTGTGGCGGCATCGGGAGGGAGACTCACGGCTGCAAGCACCTGCAGGGGAACAGAGACAGGCCTCCAGTCAACGACCCAACCTTCTGCTTACGATTAGGTTGTAGCCAGAATGAGCAGAAAGAGGGAAACCATATTAAAAAGGAAATACATGGAACAGAGAATAAAACACGTTGAAGAGAATCAATGAGACTAAATCCCCCTAATCAAGGTACAGATTCCAGGCAATTCCTGAAGCCTTGGCTGCCCACCCCGAAGAGACAGATGCCCCGATTCTAGAATTCCTGTGACAATTCAAGAGACCAGAGGGGTCCATCTGTCCTCACAAAGAACAAAGCTGGAAAACTCAAACTTCCCCATTTTTTAACTTATTACAAAACAGTAGTCATGAAAACTAAAAACCACTGAACTACACATTTTTTTAAAAGATTTTATTTATTTATTTGACAGAGAGATCACAAGCAGGCAGAGAAGCAGAGAGAGAGAGGAGGAAGCAGGCTCCCCGCGGAGCAGAGAGCCCGATGTGGGACTCGATCCCAGGACACTGAGATCATGACCTGAGCCGAAGGCAGAAGCTTAACACACTGAGCCACCCAAACGCCCCATTTTTTAAAAGGGTAAATTTTATGCCATGTGAATTGTATTTTGGCAAAAAAAAAACCAAACCCAACTCCTGTTAGTTGACCTTTTTGGCATCTGGACATTCGTGTGTCATGCCTGCACATGTGACCGTTCTGTGACATCCTACGTAGATGCTCCTACACGTGGTCATTCCAGCATCTCTGGCGAAGGAGCGTCTGGGTGCAGGCACCGCCCGGCCACACCGGGGGGCAGCCTCGCCGACCACGCCTGTGGCTCGTCCTCCTTCCAAACGCAGCTGGGCTTGTGCACCTGTTGGAGTTTGAAACGAAAGTCAGGGTCAATGGTCACAAACTATGTGCCGCTTGGTAGTTTGTGGAAGACGCAGGCGCCGCAGGAAGGCTCTGTGCTCCCCCCGTTCACCCCGAGGCTGTCTCACAGTGACACACTCAGGTACGGGGGTCCCCACCAGCAATTCTGTGCCCCCGCGGGGTGTCCTCAGCTGAACGCACTTCTCACACCATCTGCCCGGAGCGTCCCGTCCCACTGGGAGGGGCTCCGTCCCACAGACTGTCCCCCCCCCACCCGGAGAGGCAGCCCCAAGTGGGGCTGGTCCCCGGGTTACCCACAGCCTCTGTCCGACGTGGGTCCAGGTGGGAGTCCCAGGAGCCCCTTCTGGAACCTTCTCACCTGCTGGAACAGCTCGCAGAACTCCCCTTCCTCCGCTATCGCTTAGCGAAGGGTGCGATGAAGGCTACGGATGCAGCTGGGCCCACAGCTTCTCTCCTGTCTCTGCCCTCGGCCGGGTGGGTGCAGGGTGGGTGCTGGCAGGGCCCCGAGCACAGGAGCTTCTGTCCCCCGGTGCGTCACCTCCCGGCCCGTGGACGTGCTCCCCAACCTACAGGTTCTCGGAACCCCACACGTTTGGGGTTTTTGTGGAGGCTTAATCACATGGGCGGGATCAGGTGTCCACTGACTGCCCAGCCCCCCCGCCTCTGGAGAGTGGGGAGCAGGGTGAAAACCCCAGCTTGGAGTCATAGCTCGGTCTCTCTGGTGACCCGCCCCCACCCAGGAGCCCACCCAGAGTCGCCTCATCAGAACGGGTTAGTGGGGTTTCAGGAGCGTGTGCCAGGGCCCGGGGCGGCGCGGGCGGCGTGGGGCAGAGACCCAGCACACGTGTTTTCTATGATTTCACCGCAGGTGGTTTTTCTTTTCCGAACTAACGAAGGTTGCCAACGCACGGCTAACGGATCTCACGTTCAGGGTTGGGAGCAGCAAGGAAGCGCTGGCCACTCCGTTTACCTGTGCTCCCCGGAGGGGACACGCGGGCCCCCGGCACCTCATGCGGTAATAGGTGCCCCCCAAGCGGCGCGCAGCCCCTCGCGCTGCCTCGTGAATGCGGACGGATTACTGCAGCCGGACATGCATCCTGAAGGGGCCGGGCACTGTGCAGCCCCTGCCTCGGGCTTCCCTCGCGGTCGGCTGCCCAGGGTCCGCTCGTTAACAAACAGTTATGCTTCCTGTATCCTCTTTTCTCGGGTGTGTCGGGAGATCATCTCATTATGGCTTGCAAAGATAGCTTCCTTTTCCCCTCCGGACCATCAGGAGGCCCACAATTACTATGGGCTGTTTTTCTGCAGTTTCTAGGAACAGAAGAAGACCTCCCACTAAAATGAATTATCCTATTTTCTGTTCTCATGACAAATATTTAATAAATGAAGCAATTTAGAAGCGATTTAAACGTTATAGATGATGCAGGTCACGGAGCTCAGCCCCGGGATGCAGCGTGGACCACTGGCCTGCCCCAGGGAGGTGATCAGACAAGAAACAATTTCTGAGCCATAAATAAATAAATGCGGGTAGCTAGCACAGGGCACTCCTTGGAACTTAAAAAAGAATTTAAGGGTTTACACGAACATTTCCACGATGAGATATTCCCTTCCCCAGGCCCCTGCAACTTCTGGTCATCATCCTGACCCCATCTGCCCTGCAGAGCCGGGGACGCCGGCAGAGAACACGGGTCTCATTTTTAATATGGTTTTGTCTTCCCGGAGCACGGTGGCCACCCCAGGATAATTTTGTCAAGTGAGTGGACCGATCTCCACTCAGTCCATGAGCTGCCCTCACTGCTCTCCTCTTTGACTGGCCCACATGCTGCTCATGCCACGAGGGACGCCCCCGAGCAGGCCACCGCAAAGGCTGTCTTACACCAGACGACGGCCACGTCCACGCTGAGTCATTGCCCTCATGTCCATGCAGGGTATGGCGTTGGCAGGTCCACACCGACCCCTCCAGTGTGAAGATGATGTTGGCGTCTCTGCGAATAGCTCAGGGGAGTGACCATTTCTGTCCCTGCTTGGAACCACTTGGAATGCATCGTCCTTTGCATGACCTTCGGTTCTCCCAGGCCATCTGCCCGGGTGTGCCGGCCAGAGTGGGACGTTAGGGACAAGAATCTCTGGAAAGCTCGCCCCGGAGAGAATACCCCTCTGTGACTGTTTGCAGCGTCTGCAGAGCTTGTAGGGGACGAGGGACCCAGGCCGTGGGGAAGGGCTCAGTCTACCCGTTTGAGGAAAACATGCCTTTGATCGTGGCGTGTTTTGATTGATGCCCGCGTCCAGAGCGCCTGGAGATAAGTTCTCCCAACTTTGGCCGTGGGAAAAATTCAGAATCCGTGGATTGATGTTTGATTTTGGTGGGAGGGTTGCACATTCCTGGCATTGCCGAAAGATGAAGGACGATGTCTTCAACGGGAAACAGTGAGCTACGGCGTTTATAAACTGTGTTAGAAATTCCTCCATGAAGATACAGGGACTGTCACACTGGGTTCCAGGACCCAAAGGCTGACCCTATGTGGGCCGACTTAGCAGGGGCATGCAGCAGCTCTGTCCACACCCCTGCCCTGCAGGCGGCCCGAGCACAGCCCCACGGGGGTCTCAGGGTGGGACACATGCAAGTCAAGTGGAAGGGGACACTGCCCACTTGATGGCAAGAGAAGCAAGAGGGGATGTGGCTCTGGCACGCATGCGGAGTTCCACCAGGTCATGACGACGGTGGAGGGGGACGGTGCCAGCTGTGAATGTGTGCACTTCAGACGTCGAGAAAATGTGGCAGGTTCCCCTGCAGTTATGGGGGAAAGGGACCCCACACTGGATACTGCGGGGAGTCTAGACCCTCCGTGTGGAGGAAGAGGAAGCAGGTCCCCACGTGATCCCACATCTGGGCGTGGTTTTGGGTGAATTCAGACCTGAATAGAAAGGGGTAGGGGCCGTGAGAAGTTAGAGGGAGCAGGAGGGAGGCGAGTGGCCTGGGGACGGGGAAGGACCGGGGGGCACAAGCTAAGAGACCCGGGCTGCAGGGCCTCCCACAGTTCGTCTGCCGTGGGCGACGCTGTCCTCAGTCGCAGGGGCATCTAAAACCGACACGGGGTCGGCGTCCACGCTGCGAGGGAGTTCCTCCGCTCAGGCCAACGAGACAGAGGTGCCGCGGAGGCGGGGGAGGGCTTCCCGGCCATCAAACAGGCACAGGTTGTCCGGCCCGTTCGTAATCAGGAACACCGGCAGGCGGACCCCTGCGGCGGGGAAGCTGTGCGCCTGCCCCAGGACGGTGCTGGGGACACTCGGGCGGGCGTGCAGGCGGGAATGGGGACGCCGCAGAGCCTCTCCTGGGACACATTCCAGAGGCCCCCGAGCACGTCCAAGGAGCCTCGGGCTGCCTTGGAGTCAGGCCGGAGTCAGAGCTGCAGTCAGGCGCATAAGCCCCGTACAGTGACCAGCAAAGGGAGGCACAGACGTGGAAACCCGCCTAGAGACGGCTCGGAGCCTGCAGGGGAATTCGGCACACGGCTGTGAGGGGTGGCGGGGGAGTCGGCTGGGGACAGCCCAGCGGGAACTGCGGCTTCCTCCCCTCCCCCACTCAAGTCCCAGGTGAAGCAGGAGGGGCCAAAACGCGAGAGAGGAGGAGGGTGCTCAGACCTGGCCCCGGCTGGGCCGGGTTCTTCTGTTCACGGTACCGATGTTTCTCCTCTCCCAGATTCTCTGAAACGCCAAGCACCCCTTCCCCAGATCACGCCCCCAGATAGGAGGCTCCTGGCTTAAATGTACGAGTCACAAGACCGCAGGGAGAGCCATTTAAAGGTCGAGTCACAGTGAACCCGCACGACTTCACAGAGACACTGCTGCTCCCGTGTCCACTCCGTGACGCGTGTGTGGCTGCCCGCTCCCGGACTCCAGCTCTCCATGGGGCTCTGGTGACCTCCCGGGGCTCCGTGCCCTCTGAGCCCTCCAGCCCCCCCCCCCCCCCCCCCCCCCCCCCCCCCCCCCCCCCCCCCCCCCCCCCGCCCACAGAGCCCATGGGCTGAAGGAGCAAACACGGGGGCCCTCGCCATACCCGCGAGTGTGCCAACGGTGCTCAGTGATGAGCAGTGCCAGTGGCCACGTCCCAGGTCACAGGTGAGGGCGAGCCCGGCTCTGTGACCCCGCACGGGCAGGACCTGACAGCGCCTGTCCACGGCTAAGCCGCACGCCAGTGTCAGGGACACAAGCCAACATCCACGCGGGCAGGAAGGAGCCACCGATGCGGTTCCTGAGCCCACACCGGGCCAGGAACCCGTCGCCCACCAGCTGCTCAAGGACGTGGCGGGCAAGGGCTCCCAGACCTGCTGCCGAGGAGGAAATTGGGTCAGAGCGGCAGGTGCAGCTCCGTCCGGGCTTCCCGCTCCTGGCCCGAGGCCTCTCCTCCGGCAGGTGCCTCGTTCGCGGGGCCCTGGAGGCAAGTGCCGGGCGGGATGGGAAGAAGAGGCCACGGTCACTTTCCTTCCTTTGGCCGGAGCTCCCTGCAGCAGCCGTGCGGGGCTGGTGGGGGGGCACGGGGCCACCCTCGGGGGTCTCGTGTGCCTGGAGGACTCGGGGGGCACGTAGGCATCCTTGGGACCCAGATCCCTGCTTTCCTTTAAACGAGCCGGTTCCCCTGACATGAAGCACTTGCTGGAGAGTCGTTCCAAGGCAAGCGGAGGGCCTGTCCTTCCGTGGGGGCTCGAGAACGGCTCGCAGTGCGGGCTGCTGGTCCGGCGGTGCTGGGCTTTGTGGTTTAACCGCCCGGACGGAGGCCAAAGTCTTTGGTGCTGCAGTGCCGGGCCCGGCTGGGCCAGCGGCTCCCACAGCCCGAGCGTGGTGTGTCGGGGTCTGCGCTGCCCCTCAGGCCGAGCGTGGGGCAGGACCCGCCGTCCGCAGAATGGGTTGACCCTCCCGGAGCTCGTCAGGGTCCTGGGCTCTCGGACGGCGCCGAGCAGCCGCATGAGTGAAGCCGACTCTGGGGGTCCGTTTGCCGTGAGCACCTGTTCACTGACGTCCCCACGCACGTCCTTTCCGGACAGGTGCTTGTCAAGAGCCCTCCTCATCCTCTCCAACCCGCTGCAAGTTCATTGTCCCCAGAAGCTCCTTCCCATCTGTGCCTGCTTCCCGCAGCCTGGAGGGGACGAGGGAGCTCTCCCCGGCTACTCCTTCCCCGGGTGGGACCCTGCGCTGTCCCCTGGGTGGAGCTTGGAGGGCAGGGACAGTGGGGTTTGAAAGTGAACCAACCACACGGTCGTAAAGGAAAAGATGGGTAAGGTTTTTGGAGGTCCAATCCCAATCCCAAACCCCGAGGATTAAACGACACTGAACCCCTCCCCTCAACCCAAGAATTAGAGGCTGGGGAATCTCTCCTTTTATGTGACAGATAAATTGGAAAGTGACATGGAATGAACAGAAAATGGGCAGTCACACAGGAGAGAGTAATTTATGTGATGAGGGGCCAAGGCGACACTTTAGAAACAGCCCGTGTGAAGGCACAGTCTTCCTCCCCGTTTCTGTCATGTGCTCTCTCGTCATTCATGTTCTTGTTTGCCTTCCCCGGGTTTGGCGTGTTTCCTGGAGATCCCGTTGTACGAGAGTCATGAGGGCTGAGTCACAGGCGGGGCGGTCTGTGCACAGGGGGACACGGAAGCTGGGACTATGTTCCCGAACGGGAAACCAGAGACAGAAGCAAGACCAACAGCAACACGTCTGGAGGGCAAAGCTGTTGTCCTGCCACCTCTGTCTGCTGGAGATGTCCCGCCTGTCCACGGAGCCCGGCAGGTGCCGTGGGAGGGGCTCACCCCGTCGGCCTGGCCGGGGGGGACAGCGCGGAGACCTCCCGCTCCTTCCACGGCCCCGCTGGGTCAGAGCCCACGACGGGGTCCCCACACCGTGCAGAAAGCAATTCTCTGAGAGACCAACCCTCGCTAGCTTGTGTGAAGCCCCTGACTTCAGCCAAGGACGAGGAAATCCATGCAGCCAACATGGGGTCGGGGTTCAGAGCGTGACTTCTGCTCCTTGGCGGGGTCGGGGGATCGTGGAGAACTGGAGGTGGGAGGCCCTTGGAAGCCTGTGGGATGGTTTTGGTGGTGCAGGGACAATTATTAGAAATAATCGAATAACTTAATTTTTAAAAGTAGTATAAAGGATGTAACTAGGGTATCAAACCTGTACCTTCGAAAAGCATCCAAGGAAAAAACAATGAGTCACTGAAAGAGAAAGTGTAAGTTAAAGTGTAGGAAGGGGACACGGCTCTGGGAGGGTCCGTGTGGGGCGCGTGGCTCCTGGGAGCTGGCTGGCACAGGTACCCCTGGGAGCTAATGGAGTTGACCTTCCACGTGGGGTTGCCAGATACGGTCCAATTAAACACCGAAGGATTCACACCAAAAATTGTCTGTTTTCAGTTTAGAATAATTGAGCTCAGACCTTCATTTTCCGACTGCAATTAGGGAGCAGAGCAGCGGATTTCTGAGACGGTCCTCATTAGTGACAATAAAGGCGGCTCTCGGTGTGCGGGGGCGGGACGCGCACCCGGTCTGAATACAGCATCGGGCACTTCTGAACGACAGATGTGCTTCCCAGCCGCACGGGAACGGGTGCCGGGAGCCCGGGGCCCTGCCCTGGCTCTCGCTGCACGTCAAGGAGGGACCGACACCCTATTTATTTCTGCCGGAACATTTCCGTGTCCGGGAGTTGATTGTGAGCTATTTCCCCCAATGACGCTAACTGCTTGGAGTTCAACTATCTGACGCCGCGGACAGCCCGTAGGCGGTTTCTAACATCCTGACGCTGTTGTGCACGTTGGAAAACAGATCTATTTGGTCAGCACTGCCCATAATAAAGGTTTCCATGGAGATTTTTAAAAAGATTATATTTTTCAGTGATCTCGTCTCCCGACGTGGGGCTCGACGCACCACCCCGAGGTCCAGAGCCAGCCAGGCACCCCACCGCGACGCTGTTTGAGGAGCACAGCCTTCTGGCTTTGGAGGCGCAGACACGAGTGGGCCGGTGTGTTCTGCGGGTCACATCCGGTCACGAGCCTCAGCGTCCGCGCCCGCACGGAGACAGCCGCGCACCCACCCCGTGTCTGTCAGAGTCGGAACCCTCGGCTCCTCCACCCTCAGCCTCCTCGCACAGCGGCTCTGGACCCGGGTCTCTGACCTGCCATTGTGCTGCCGAGCCCGGCATGCGTTCTCCTGTCTCCGGTGCCCGGGCCCAGCCCCGTGAGTGCCAGTGCCCACCCAGTGTCGGCAGGAGGGGATCCAGGGCACTTGGGTGGCCTGAGATCCCCTGGCCAGGCTCTCGGGGGCCCTCCCCTGCCTCCAGGGCCTCGGCATCGGCCCTCAAGGAACACACCTGAGTCTAGCCCTGGGTTGGCAGGGGAGCTTCCTCGACAAGCAGAGCCCGGAGCTCGCCCACCCGCCGTCGTCCTGTGATTCTTGTGGGCATGAGAATAAGTGCTTCTTAGAGAAAGGTCTCTGGGCTTGGGGGTCACTTGTTACCCACTGTTACCACGGCAACGCCTGACTGATGCGTTTCCCGCGGCCTCGTCAGACCCCTGAGCAGAATGTGCAAGGCAGGGGCAATGACAGGGGTTGGGAGAGCCAAGAGTTACTGAGTGTAGAGTCGGTATTACAGGGATGAACGTCATCGTGCTCTCCGTAAACAACACACATGTTAAATGTTAAAATGTGTTCATCTGGGGGCACAGAAACCCCGGAAGAAAGTGGGACGCGTCCCTGTGGACAGTGTGGACGGGGTGCTTTCTCAGCAAGGACAGGGCTTTCGGAGTGGAGAGAGGAGCTCTGAGTCCATGTGAGATCTGCAACGTGATTATCGCTTGCCTGACCCCAAGGTAGGGCTTGGAGGACGCGTGGAGATCCGCAAGTCCCCGCTGTCCACACGGGTTCCTAAAGTCGGGAGCTGGACGCTGTGGTCTGTTTTCAACAACACTTGAGTCCTAAGTCAGCGCTCATCCGTACTTAAGCCCAGGAAGAGCCCGACTCCCAGGTCACACGACCGGCCACGTGACGAAGCTCTGCCCACGATGTGGCCCTGGGCTCGTTTTCTTGGATCCCGTGTCACTGCTGAAGGGGCCACGGAAGTGCGTCTCCGTGGGAGGGGCGAGGTTGATGCGCAGGATGGTGCAGACCCTCCTCGAGGACACCGGGTCCTTCGCACAGGCCACAGCTTGCTCTCCCAGCCCTCGTGGGGCGTTTCTCAATTGTGTGGCCACGACAGACCCCCGCCCGAGTCTACTTCATGCTTATGGGACACGTTTGCCCCAGAGGAGCAGCTGCGGGGTCCTCCCATCTGTTGAAGGAGCAGTCCTTGTGCGGAAACACTGCTCCATGGTGGAGAGAGGCCCGACCCCACGGCGCACGGCCCCATAGCGGCTCCCGGAGCAGCCGGGTCAGGTCCCTGGGGACGGGTGGACAGGACTCCCTCTCCCACAGGAGTGGGGAGCAGATGCAGCCGTGACACGGAGGCTGTGGTGTTCTGTGTAGAAATTGGCTCATGGAGACTGAAGACGCTCAGGGGTCTGCACACACGAGCAGGGGCCCGAGTCCTCTGGGTCTGGCGGTTCCTGGGGTGGCCCTGCTCACAGAAGATGGGACGGGCTTCAGCCTTGCATGAGACTTGGGGCTCCTGACCTGGGAAAGTGCACGGTGGGACCCTGGAGGCATCCCTGCCCCCCAGCCTGTCCCAGGAGCTCCGGCACCCTCGCTGTCCCAGGGCCTTGGTCGTGAGTCTTGCTTGGTTCCTCCTAATGTGGCATTTTTCACGACAAGCTGTTACTGAGTCAGCGTCGTCGTCGCTGATCGGGCTCACTCGGGAATGACTGCTTAACCCGCGGTGGGGGTTGGATGACACACGCATTTTGTGACAATTTCTGACTTAGACTGTTCTAATAATCTCGCTTAGGACACACAGAATTGGGCAAATGTGAGGAATCCGTCCAGCAGTTTGTGGAAGGACAGATGGACAGTGTTCCCGGCTTTGCCCGTTCAGACAGCAAGCGTTGTCCTTGGGTCCTATTCCGTTGGAAAAGGTCACATCATTGGGGTGAAGGCCATCCTTCTGCCCTTTCTAGGTAGGCATGGTCCAAGCGTGGGGCGGCCTTCACGCAACAGGGTGCAGAGATGTGTCTGGGGTGGTCCTGGCCGCGAGACATCGGAGACGAGGATTTGCGGGGCCCGAAGTCCAACCTTCTGTCCGTGTCCTGCTGATCTGTCCCGACGCCCTTCACCCTCTGTCCATTTGAACCCCAGCCCTGCCCGGGCCCCGGCCCCCGCTGCGTCGCCACTGGGGGTTTTGGTCAGCGTGTCCCACGTCGTGATCTTCTGGAAACTTCCCTGGCGGAGAGGCATGTGTTTTGCATCAAAACTACCAGGCGGCTTCATTTAGATGTGATAACTTCAAGGTCAAGCTTGAGCAAAGCATCAAACCATCCTGAGGACGATGAAGATTTGCCACCCGGACGCGCGAAGTCAGTCTGGGAAACAGAAGTTGTCGAGGTCTGTTGAGTGGAGAGTGTTTGAGCCTGACATGCAAGGAAAGTGGAGGAAGGGGAGCTCAGGTGCTCAGAGAAGACCCCCAAGGTGCTCAGGTGGGCCCTTCCCCGGGTGCTTGGGAAGGTCGGGGGTCTCTGTGAAGAGTGGGCAGGCTCTTCTCCATCAGGTTCATTATTGTATTTTAAGTTTTCCACGTGATTTATAATTTAAGAGAAGGACGCCCCGCAGGAGGCCTCCAGGAAGCCGTGGCTTTGGGCTCCAGAGTGACGCAGCAGCTGGCACCCTCGCCGTCCCCGAGGCCCAGATAAGGGGCATGGCCCCCGCGATGAACTGCCCCGACCCAGAGAAGCAGAGCCACCGCTTCTGGACAAGAAGCGCGGGAGCCCCGCCACTCAGCCGCCTGCACGGGGAGGCGGGGTAGCCCCGGGGACTGTCCCGCCATAGCGGGGCAGCCCGGCATCGCACCGGCTGTGCTCCAGCATGGGCAGAGACAGAAACACGAAGACGGGTCAAAAATATTGGGGAGGATTCCGCTCAGAAAGGTGAATGTGCTTCCTCTCTGTTCCTGAGTGAGCCCATGATGATGAACGATGTTGACGGAAATAAAGAAATCGGGGGAGAAAGACTAGTACACCTGGGGGTGGACGGTGTTAAGAATGAGATCAAAGGCAGAGAACCTCGAATCTTCCAGGCAAGTCTGACTCCGGCGTATCAAATAAGTAAAAAATAAAAATCCCTCAAATAACTTGTCTGGTAAGTAACAAAGAAGCCACACAACCCAGGATGGTTTATCACTGAAAACCCTGAAGGAGCTTAAGAATCAGAAGAAGGGGCGCCGGGGGGGCTCCGAGGGTGAAGCCTCTGCCTTCGGCTCCGGTCGTGATCCCAGGGTCCTGGGATCGAGCCCCACATCGGGCTCTCTGCTCCGCGGGGAGCCTGCTTCCTCCCCTCTCTCTGCCTAGTTGTGATCTCTGTCAAATAAATAAATAAAATCTTAAAAAAGAAGAATCAAAAGGAGGGGAAGCGCTGAGATGGTCTACCAGAAGGACGAGCAAGGAGGCCGCGTCAGTCATGTCCTCCTTCCGCGTCAGTCACGGCCCGCGCCCCCAGCTGCCTGCACTGGTGGTTGGCACTCGCCCTCCACGGAGAGTATCCCCTGGGGAGACGGGAGTGGCCGGCGCAGGGGACGTGTCAGCAACCAAATGTAAAACATCAGCTATGATGGGCGCCAGGAACAGAAACCCACAGGGATATCGGGCTGGAGAGCGAGGGAGGCCCGGGAGAGCAGGGCAGCTCTCCCTTTGGCACGCAGGCCTCACGTTAGTGCAGGTGCCCGCACGGAGGACGGAGGGCAGGGGACGCGGGGGGCCCGGCACGGGCAAGGGAGGGCTTGGTGCAAAGACCGCAAGGCGCTGGTGGGGGGCGGGGCCACTCACGGCCGGCGTGGGAGGGTGGCCCGGGGGTGGTTTGCTCCCACTCTGCGACGACTCAGGGACGGCAGAGAAGCTGTGATGCAGCCGCCGCCTTGCACAGTGCCACCGGGATTCCCACCTTTCTCAGGGAGGAGGTTTGCAAATACGCAACGAAAGCCCCCGAAGGGCTCGTGCCGTTAGCAGTTTTGCTTATATTATGCCTGAAAACTTTATTCTAAGGCGACATGGATGGTCCCACTAGTGGATCGTGCAAGGAGGCAGCTCCGTGATTGTTCATCTCCGTGTCGTTTATAGTAACGGAGACTGGAAACAGCCCGAGTATTACACCAGACTCGCTCACGAACCCCCGATTCGCAAAGTGGAGTGTGAGCGTCTGCAGCGCCGGTGCGGAGGGAGGGCGACTCGTGACGAAGAAATACGGCCACTTCGGTAGACGGAAAGCAGTGGATCGTAGATGGAGCCTGCTGGAAGTCACAGCGACGTTTGTGTTGCTGCAGGAGAGGAGAAGGGAAGAGGAGACACCCGGCCGCACCCACCCAGCGTGACCGCTGTCAGCGCGGACCGGTCAGCCCCAGCCGGTGATGGCCAGTGGTGGCCTGCTGCCCCGGCTGTGTCCCCGCTCCCAGCTCAGAACCCACCAGAGAAAGTGAACTCCGCATCTGTCTTAGAGGGCACCTGCTTCCTGTGGGGGCCTGCCCCGCCCGAGGGCTCGCCAGGGTGCACGGAGCTGTCCCTTCTGCTCCCGGCTGTCCCTTGTGCCCCTCCCCGGCTGTCTCCATATACCCCCAGCCGTCCCTGTGCACCCCCAGCTCTCCTCTTGTATCCCCAGCCATCCCCGTGTGTCCCCTGAACTTGAATCAAAGGTCGTGGCCATGGTATGACAAAGACATGGGGAGGACAGCCGCGGGTGCTGGGCGTGGCATCCCTGGAAGGCACGTGTCGAGTCCCAGCGAGAGCCGCCACGGGCGGTGACAATAACGAGGACACGCAATAAGCCAGCAAGGGAGATGACGTGGGATGGTAGACACAGTCAGTCCGTCCGGAAGGAGTTGGGAAAGAACGAGGATTGGGGAGCATGTACCCAGGACAACAGACAACGGCTTGCAAGGTGGTCGTTGTAAGCCCTGGAAAAATTCACGTTCACCTAAGTCTGAAAGGTCTGAATGCTTCTGCTGAAATGCAGGCAGTCGGGTTAGCGTAAAAATCCGGGCCCAAGCATGCACTCTCCTGAGGACGTCACCCGAAAGAAGCAGACACAGGGTTCCCGAGGAAGCAGCAGACGAAGTCCTACAAGAATGGACAATTTATCCAAAAAATTGCAGCTGTCACGTTAGTCTTTGGTGGAGCTGGGCCGCGGGCCAGCTCCAGAATTTCTAGTTCGGAGGACCTGCCCACACCGGCTCACTGCCACGTCGGTGCTGCTTCCGTGCGCTTAAGAGCAACGCGGATCCCAGGGGCGAAGCCTGTCACGGCACAAGCAGGAAGGGGGGCGTTCGCGGCGACCACGCGGCGCCCTCGAAGCTCACGCACCTGACCTGAGGCTCGAAACTCAGGACCCAAGCTCCTACATGGTGGAGATGAGCTAGAAGAAACCGTATTTACAGCCTGAGATTTTAAAACGACCCTCTCGGTAACGGATGGCGTAAGTAGGCAGGAAATCAGTAACCGTATACGACTCGAATTCTAGGGAGAAGCCTGAGTAATTGGCATTTATCAAATAGTCCAGCCAACAACAACAGAATTTACTTTCTTTGCAAGCGCACGTGGAGCATTAGAGACCGAATTATGGGTCGTAAACGTGTCACAACATGCTTAAAAGCATTTAGTCATATGAAGGCTGTTTGAGAGTCTAGTCAATTAATTATAAATCTGTAAAATAAAGATTTTTGACCCCCCCAGTATAGGTAACTAAACAAGACATTATTTTTTCGAAGAAAAAATAAAAAGGGAAATTTAGGACATCTTTTAACAGAGAGAAAATTAAAATACAGGAGATTGAAGTTTGCTAGGGCAGTTCTTACAACACTGAGGGCCTATCTTGGAAAAGCGAGAGCCGTCCTTACACTGGTCTCCAGGAAACCAAAATAAGGTCAAATAAAAGCTAAATTAAGTAGGAGAAGAAAAATCATAAGCTAAGAGCAGAAGTGGATAAAAGATGAAACAGACAACAGAGAATCAACAAAACCTAAATCTGCTTTTTTGGAAAGATTGTAAAAATTGGTAAATCTTCCACAAGAAACCCCAGGTCCGGAGGACGTTACAGGTGAGTGCTACCAGATGTCTGAGAGCGTGGTCTGCATGCGTCCTTCTCCCGAGAGGGGGACACGGGGGTCCTTCTTGCCTCGTTTTGTGGGGCCAGCATCACTGTGACACAAAACCAAAAACAAACACACAGAGGTATCCCAAGGAGAGGAAGCCACAGACCAGCATTCATGCAAAAATTGTTCGCAAATGTTCAGGACACAGAATTCAATAAAATATAGAAAAGAAAATTTATCATTAGTAAGTAGAATTTATCTCAGAAACACAAGGGTCTTTTAACATCTGAGACTCCCTTAATGTAACTGACCATATCAGTAATCTAAAAAGAGGCAAAAACATACAATTTTCTCAATAGATGCCAAAAACAAGTCCTTGACGAGTCAAATACGTCCCCATGATAAAGATTCTCAAAAAATGGAAGACCAGGGGGTGTCCCCACCTGGAAAGGGGCGTCCACGGCAAAGTGTACATCAACATGGTCTTTAGTGGTGACTGGATGGGCCCCAGGGGCGGGGCGAGACGTCTGGGCGCACCACCGCTACCCGGCGCTGTGCGGGAGGCTCTGACCCACAGCGAGGCAGAAGCGCGTCCGTGGAGCGCTCCCCGGATCTGAACGAGAGAAGCGGTCTTTGGCCGGAGCTGGCGTGACAGTCGACTCCAGCGTCCAGCAGCTTCTACACAGCAGCTCCCGGGAGCTGGGGTGAGCTGAGCACGACCCGCCACGTACGAGACTCACACGCGAAAGTCCGTCGCACATTGACATGCGTGTGGCGAACAACCAGGAGACAAAATGCGAAGACTAACAGTCTGGGCTGTCGTACGGGAGCATGGAACGCTCAGGGAGAACCGTGACCGTGGACGCACGAGCTGCACACTGACACCCGGAAGACGCGACCTGGGGAAACCGAGGAAGAGCTAACTGGACAGAGGTGATGAGTCCCGGGTCAGAGCACTCTTCTCCCGGGTCCACAGGCAGATTCAGCACCTCATCTCGCGTTTTGTACAAACTAACAGAGGCCGACGCTCCCGTGGGCACAGAGTCTAGGAAAACCCAAGCAACTGGGAGCCGACGAACAAAGTCGGAAGACTCGTGCCGGTTTTATGACGGAGGGAGCCACGGCCGCTGAGACAGCGCGGGCTGGCGTTGAAGCGGGAGGGCAGACGAGCCGGCCAGGCCGGCAGGCCCAGGAAGACCCCCACGTTGTCAACAGCGATGCCGTGAAGGACGGGAACTGGGGTCCGTGCGCCAAAACGAGCTTCGGTCTGGACTGTCACCAAGGGCAAACATTAACACAACGTGGTCATAAGCTGCACGTAAATTTTAAGCTCTAAAACTCCTGGAAGTTTACCTAGAAAAAAATCTTTGTGACCTTGATTCGGGCAAGTCATGCATAGGTTCCATCCATAGCAAAAACATCGATAGATGATACTTTCATCAAAATTAAAAAACCTTGGGACGCCTGGGTGGCTCAGTGGGTTAAGCCTCTGCCTTCGGCTCAGGTCATGATCTCAGGGTCCTGGGATCGAGCCCCACATCGGGCTCTCTGCTCAGCAGGGAGCCTCCTTCCTCCTCTCTCTCTCTGCCTCTCTGCCTCCTTGTGGTCTCTGCCTGTCAAATAAATAAATAAAATCTTTAAAAAAATTAAAAAACCTTCTGGTCTTCAGAAGACCATGAACAGAGCAAAAAGAAAGTTACAGTCGGGGAGAGATATTTATAAAGCATAAATTTGATTAAAGGCTTGTGTCCAGAATTCATGGAGAATTCTGACCTGATAAGAAAAGCAACAACCGAGTAAACAGACGAAACATTCCCACAGACCATTTGCCAAAGAAGCGATGTGGGAGAAAATGAGCGCGGGACAGGCTGCTCGGTGCCACCGGCCATCGGGGACTCAAAGAGGAAACCACGTGAGGCGCCACCAGGCACTATGGCTGGGATTAAAGCTTAATGCTGTGTCCCCAGGAGCCCGACCAGCCAGGGCCCTTGCAGACTGCCGGTGGAAACCACCATTTCTGAGAATAGGGTAAGAAAGTCTTCAATCCTGAAATGTCCACTTTGGTCCTTGTGTCACGGGAGGAGGTCTCCCTTGCCTGGGTCTCCATGAGGAGCAAAGACTGTTAAAAAAGTACAGTTGCTTTCTCAGCACCAGAGAAGACACTTGCAACAGCACCTGGAGGGGGCCGGTCGAGCACAGGAGGGCACGGGGTCCCCAGCCTGGCCTCCCGGGGCCTTCTGGTCAACTCCCATGCTCCACCTGCTTGGGCACTACTGGGACCGAATGACATCGCTCAGGTCCTGACTTTAGTGCTCGCCCTGGTGTGGTCCTTGGGGTGCAGGGACACAGCCTCTACAGATGCATGAGTCAGGAGCTCTAGAGAAACCCTCTGGGGCATTGAGCCCCGTGGCCTGGTCCTGAGTCCAGACCAGCCCATGCTCTGTTCCTGGGCGCCCTTCCTTTCAGACCCACGGGCCCCCAGGAGCTGCCTTCAGTGCCGCAGGCGCTTCCTTGAGCGGAGCTGCTCCCCTCCGAGTGCAACAGGGTTCCCTCCCGAAACGTCTGTCCCCACGAAGGGCAGACGCCCCTCACCGCCTTCTTCAGGGGTGCGCCATCCTCCTCAAGCATGACGAAATGACGGGTTAATCAGAAGTCCTTTTTGACTCAGAAAAATGTCACCCTTACCGAGGCTCCATTTCCAGAGTTTGTCTCCTCCAGCTCCTAATTAGCACGAGGGTTTTCACAGTCCAGCAGAGATAATCAGAGCCACGTCTGCTCGCACCGGGAGCACGTTCCCTTCCTCAGTCGACCACAGCTCGATTAGAGTTCGGTGAAGGGTTTTTGGTCCATACTTGTGGAAATATGGAACAACGAAGCCGTTAAAATTCATGACCTACACTTTCGTGTCATTATTATTGCATTAGTTAGTCATAATTATGCTCATAATTATTCAATTTATCACCATAGGTCCTCCTGGAAGTTTTATTGGAGGATTTATTAACATTAATAAATTGTTTTTCTTCATCTCCGTATTATAAATTCTTCTCGTGTGTGATATGATCTATTACCCATAAAATTAGAATAAACCCCAAGCGTTGGTGACTTCTCAGCAACACGAGGGGGACCTTTGTCACTTGGTCCAGTCGGAGACTTGACTCCTGGAGGCTCGGGGCATCGCTTCGAGCCACTAAACTAGCCACTGCCTGAAGGCTTTGCACGGAGCGGCACGGAGGGACTGGGACTGCGTTTTCCCCGCAAAAAAGACTGCGTTTTTCCCGTCCAGCTAACCCTAGTGACGCGGCTCAGGGAGGATGGGCGGTCGGGCCTGGGGGGCCACTCTGTCTGCAGACACCGACGCTGGGAGTGGGCTCAGCCCGGCCTCTCGCCATCACCACCCTCCTACCCGTCCCCCGTCCTCTCTGAGCTCACACGGTGCCTCCCTGCCTTTCTAGTCCACAGGCCTCGATCACAAAGCTTTAAAGGGTTTGAGGACCCTTGGTGAGTGCCACAGACTAATTATCCACATCCCCCAAGGCCTGGCCCCCGGCGTGACTGTATTTGGAGACGGGACGTCCAAGGGAGTAATGAAGGTGCAGTGAAGTCCTGGTGAGGGGTCCCAGTCGGCTGGGACTGGTGTCCTAAGATGACCGTCCAGAGAGCTTGCTGCTTCCCACGCACGCACCAGAGAGGCCATGGGAACCCACAGAGGCGCTGTCTCCGACCGAGGGGGGTGTTGTCGTCAGAAACAGACCCTGCTGCCGCCTCGGTCGGCGGTTCCTGCCTCCGGGACCATCGGAAGGTAAACCGCATTGCCCCGGCTGCCCCGTCGGTGGTGTTCTGTTACGGTGCCTCAGCCAACCGGCACAGAGAGGAGCCCATGTCCCTCCTGACTGGGGACCCCTGTGCAGGGCGCTGCCCTGGCGAGCCACACGTGCATTTTCTGTTAGGAGTAGGTTCTGCCATTGTCCCCTCGCCGATGAGACGACAGGCTGGGAGCATGTGGCCGGCAGCAGGTGGCAGGCCGGTGGGAGTCCACGCTATCCGCGTTCCCGGCGTCTGCACACAGGTGCTCAGGGCACACTCCCCACGAGGGCCCTGACCCCCGAGATCTGGGCTGGTCGGTCTCGTGTGTCCGGCCGACGGCCGCTGCGCCCGTCAGAGGCACGCACGCCGACTTGCAGTCTGCTCGGGGCCTTGCTGCCTTTCCTCCGGGATGGGCTCCTCTCTCTGGGCCACACCCCGTGTGGGGCTGAGGGGACCCTGGGGGTCTCTCTCCATAGGACAGAACGTGCCCCGCCTGCCCTGCACTAAGTGCCACACGTGACGGAAGTCAGAGCTCAGGCTCCTGGGCGCCGAGGTTGAGTCAAAGCCGGTGCTGGGCACAGACCTGTGCGCGACTCCGACCACTTCTGGTCGTGCACAACAGAGCAGCGCAGAGCGGGCCCGGCCGGCCGAGCCGGTGTGAGCCATCAGAGGGCGAAGGTACAGTGATCTGCTGGCAGATGTGAGGTGCAGGGCGGAGCGACCGGGGCAGCCGCCGACTTCCCACCCGTGCGGCCAGTCTGCTGAGGGCTCCCTTCCTGGGGGGGGGGACCCCGCAGGGCCCCAGGGGCCCCTCTGGCCGAAGGCCCCTCTGGGCCTGCAGTGACAGGAACGGGCAGAGCGTCCGGCCCCTGGGGCCCTGCTGAGAAGGGGGTGGCTCAGAGTGTCCCTCAGCCTGGCCCAGCCCCGACCTGGGGTCCCCTGGTGGTCATGTCAGGACGCACGTACGTGGCTGGGGAACTCATGTTCCATTTTGCCATAGGACTGGTGTCACAGCCCCTTCACCTACAGAGCTGCGGGGCGAGGAGGGAGTAAAAATAATGAACATCCGTTAAGCAAAAATACGTAACGAAGGACACATCCTTTGCTCTGCCCTTCCTCGAGGCCGGGCTCCCGTGTGGGGAGGGGCCTCACGTGGTTTCCCTCCGCGGCAAACACCCAGCGGTGCCCCGTGCTGGGCTCCAAAGGCTCTGGCCTCCAGCGTGAGGCCGGCTCCGAGACCCCCGCCAGGAGCTCTCTGCAGGGTCCTGCTCGGGGCACCTCCAGGTTCAGGTTTGCTCTACCAGCAGGACGTGCCCCTGCCTTGCCCCTGCTCACGGCGAGCTGTCTCTGTGGACAGGACGCTGGGTCTCAGGATCGAGCCCCCGGTTTGCCCTCTGAACCTGGGAACTCGTCATGAGGCGGGGTCGGGGAAGCCGGGAGCTGGGCCTTCGTCCCTCTAGCCTGCTGGCTCTCCTCTGTCCTGCCGGCTGCATCTGTATGACTCGGGACCCAATGCGACCCCCAGGCGTGTGCCAGGACAGGGGACGGAGTGGCCAGCAGCCCTGTGTTCACCTGTGGTCTGGACACAGACACCAAGAATGAGAGGTGTCTGGTGAAGGGAGAGCCGCCCTCGAGCACAGCTTTCTCCACCCACGGGGTCACGCTCTGTGGCGTCCCCGCCGACACTGAGTGAGCGACATGACAGGGGTCGGGTCCCACCAGGCTCTTGTTCGTCACATTTTCCTCAGTCTGCATACAACCTTTTGCATGTGTGTTTCTGTTTAAAGACAACTTACTTAATGTATCGGTCGAGTCATTAATGCAGAACTCACAGTGCCGTGGGGAGTCTGCAGGGACGCTGTGCGTTCATTCACCCTCCCGTCCACCCGTCCGTCATCCTTCTGTCCATCCACGCGTCCACCCATCTGTCTGTTTGTTCCTTCCATCTGCCTATCCATCCGTCTGCCCATGATCCATCCGTCTGTCCATCCACCCGTCCATCATCCACCATCCGTCTGTCCATCCACATATCGATGCGTTCTTTCCTTCCCTCCTCCGTCCCTTTCCTCAACGCTGCTGGACCCTGCTGCCAGGGTTAGAGCTGAGTGTTAAGATGATGGTGGACACCGAGGACGGACAGAATCCCTAGGCCCGGGGGCCCACAGCTCAGGGAGGTGGACCGTAATGAACCCATTGCAGTGGGGACACAGCTTTGTGTGGAAGAGACCTTCACAAGATGCACCTTGACGTGGGCTGGCGGGCTGAGGAGGACGGCTGTGAAGAAGAAGAAGGCGCCCCCCCCAGCAGAGAGGAAGGGGGGAGGGGCACGTGGGGCCTTCAGAGGAAAAGGAGGATAATCTGCGGGCTCCAGCCCTGGAGGGAGACCAGTGTGGCTGGGGTTGGGGCAGGGGAGTGGGCAAAGGTGGCTATGGCAGGTTTCCCAGGCCCCGTAGGGCCTCATCATCCGCGAGCGTTTCCGCACCCATCCCGTGAGCCGTGCAGTCAGCCAGCATCTCCAAACACAAGACGGGAGGCAGGAGATCAGGTCTGTACTTGGAAGGATGGCCCTGACCCAGAGGGAGGTACACACAAGAAGCAGGGGCAGGACTGGCGAAGGGCAGTTAGGGTCCCGAAACCACCAGTCCCAACCTGCTGCAGCTGCCGGGAGGCTCTGTGCCTTTTGTTGGGGACGGGCTGGGGTCCTTCCCTGGCGGCCCGACGACCCAGCTCCTGCCTCTGTGCAGGGAGGTGCAGGCTGGTGCCAGCACAGGCAGCGGCCAGGCCTTCTCTTAGGATGCCAGGAGATGAGCACCCGGATGTCCCCAAAGCGCTGCTGTGGCCGTGGGGACCTCTTTTGGCATCTCTGGGTCCTAGTCCCACCCTCCCTGAGGAGGTCTGAGCCCAGGCCCACGGGGTGCTTGGGGGCTCTGGGGCCTGCCTGCGGCTCCCATGGCAGAGGTGAATGGATGGGGGAGCAGCCCTGCCTCGCCTCAGCCAGGGCAGCCCCACAGTCCCTGACAAGCAGAGAAGCAGACGAAGGCACAGGGCAAGGAAAGGACCCCGGCGGGGTGGAGCTGGCCCTGGTGCTGCTGTCCCCGGCTGGGCTTCTGCGGTGTCCCCAGGACCTGAGGGCCACAGAGTCAGCAGCCTTGCATGCCCGCCGGGGGTAGGAAGCAGGAGAGGCCATGCACGTCCGCCCGGCCTGCGCCTGGGAGGGCCTCCTGCTCAGGTCCGGGAGGCCAGCCTTCTACGGTGGGAACATAACCAGCCATGCGGTTTCCGACAGCTGCGGCTCAGGAAGACACAGCCAGGTTTATGGGGAGCAGAACGTGGACCTTCCCAGTGGGGACACGACATCTGCCACTGTTGCTATTTTTCCACGGAAGGTGACTTGTTCTCCTCTGAGGCTGTGAAGTGGGCTTGGTGGGGCCTGTGCTGTCCTTCGGGTCCCTCATCTCGGCAACTCAAGACATCCAGGCCATCGGGTCCAGCCCTCGTCCGGGGGTCCCTGCTGCTCACCAGGCCGCCTGGAGGCACCTCAGGGGCTCTCACCGTCTCCCCACGTGGACCCTCCGTGCCCACTGCCCCTTGCCCTTTCCTGTTGAAGGAGGCCTTGCGCCGACAACTCGTGCCCCCACGGGGCTGCGTCTGCCGCCCCTGCTGCGGAAGGAGACCTAAACCCATAAAGAAGGTCTGAACCGGTGCCTAACCGAGGCCGGCGTCGGCACGGCTGTGCACCAGAGGGAGGGCGCCGTGGAGGTGCGAGGGGACAGGCCACCGGAGCCTAACTTGAAGCTTTTATTTCCAAAGTGCAGGGTCAACAGACCCCATAAAAACAAAGGAAAATAAGCCCAACGGCATTACAGAAACACGGCTTCACCATATCCATTACGCGATTCACTTAATGCCGATTTGCAGTGGTCTGCAGATTGGGAGTGGCTCTAAGTTACATCCCAAATGGAAAGTGCGTTTAAAATATTGATGCTTTGTCACCGATCAGGGTGAAAGAACCCCGCTGCCCTTAGCAAGCAGACGGGGCTCTGGACGGCGGGTTTCTGTGAATAATTTGAACACGGGCCTGTTAATGGAGCTGCACTGCGGCCCCATCCCCGGGGCCTCGTCTCCTGTCTCTGGTGAAGAATGAAGGGCCACGTCTCTACGTGTGCTTGCGGGGAGATGGGTGGCATCCATTACTTCTACTTAATTTTTTCCTAAGTATGGAATGTGAGGTGCGGCTCACTTTTAAATTATGCTCTCACATGATAAACCAGCGGCCCAGAAATCCGCGGCGATGTAATTGAATCCAGACAGAGCGCCGGTGCAGAAGTGATGGCCAGCGGGCAGCTATTTCGGGACCCTCTCGGACGCGGACTGGAACGGAGAACGCCATTTCACGTGGAGGACCTCCGGGCCCATTAGCATCTTGGTAAAAAATGGGCTCATCTGGGGTCGGAGCCCAGGACCTTTCCAGTCTGGACATAAATGGGACCGTCAGGGCTCTGTCCAGACAAGGCTGCCCCATTTTTATCCTCCTTCACCTCCCACCTGGGGCGGGTGGGGCGCAGCCTGGGGCCTGGGACCGTGGGGCCGGCAAGGGCCTGTCCCCTGAGCGGGGACACCCCTAGGCCACAAGCTGGGGGGTCACCAGGAGTGGGCAGATAGGCCACTGGGCATGACGAGGGCAGAAACCGGGAAAGTGCATTTTGCACAGTCAGGCCATCCCGGGCGTGGGCGGCCTCCGGGAAGCGAGAAGATTGCAGCGGTTCCTGGAGAGTTTTCGAGCCGTCCAAGCACGTCCCTTTAACTGGTGGGTAGTTTTGCAGACACAAAACACATGCACGTGTACGTGTGTACTCGGGCCTGTGTGCGGGCCTGTGTGCGCGTGTGCGCTCCTGGCTACAAGTACTTGGGTTTTTTCTGCAGTTCTCACGGAAATTTTTCCTGGACGAGGTAGCACTTTCTCATTTGACTTTGTGAAACACTAAAGGAGGCACGTTGGGAAGAAGGTTTTACAAAGTCAAATAACATGAGAGGAACGTAGACACTTAATGAGATCTGTCTTTGAGAAACAGCCTTCTCAGTCCATCCGCCGGCACTTAAAATCTGGGGGCAGGCCGGGGGGGGTGTCCCCTGTGCCCGGGGCTCTGGCGGGAACACACGGACGCCCCAGGCCTGCCGTGGGAGCGGGCCGGGCCGGCAGATGCCGGGGAGCGCGGAGCTGGTTTCTCTCCAGAGCCTCGGGCTGCGCCCTCAGCCTGCGTCTCTGCTTCCTGAGGCCCGAGCGGAGACTCGCGGCCCCCAGGTGGTGGGACAGGTGAGCGTGGCTTGGGGACCCCAGGTGGTGGGCAGCCAAGTAGGAAGGCTCCAGAAGCTTCCGGAAGCCGTTGCTGGCGGGCCCGTCCGGGTGCGGCTGCGGGGGGACACAGGGACCACGGCGGCCAGCGTGCTTCTCCATCCTTCTTCCCTCTGCCACAGGTGGACGCTGCCGGGGTGTGCGGGCCCTCACTGTGTGCCCCTCCCGGATCGCCCTGGGTGTCGCAGAGGAACGGAACGTCAGGCTAGACGGAGGTGACCTGGGACCTGCATTCTGGCCCCGCCCCCTTGGGCAAAATGAAGGTGAAACTCAGGCCTTGGCCACACCTGCAGGCCCAGCGACCGGGCAGGGGCCGCAGAGACCCGCAGTGTGGAGCCTGACACGGCTGCTGGTTGACACGGGTGTGGGCTTGGCAGGGCTGGGGTGCAGGGGTGTCCCGGGAGCGGGGACAGCCTGGACAAGGGTCAGAGCAGCGGAACAGGGGCCTGGAGGGTGGGTGGATCCCCCGGACAGCGGTCGGGGCGGTGACCCGGGACCACACATGGCACGTTCCCGGGCCAGCAGTGCGGCCCACACGCCCCAGGGTGCTGCTGGTGTGTCTGCTTGGGGGCCTGGACAGTGTCCTGCAGCTGGGAAGGGCCTGGCTGGTGTCTAGTGTGTGTGGGGGGATGGCAGTGAGGGGCAGCCTGGTGGGTTTGGGAGGACCTCCTCCCCACCTGCATTCCCAGTGTGGGCAGTGTCCCGGGCCCTGTGGGAACCCCAGAGTCTGCCTTGGAAAGGGGGTGTCTTCCCAGCGCCTCCTGGCCTGCATCCCCTGCCACAGCCTGAGGCTCAGAGAGCGGGTCGTCCATCACAGGCCCCGGACCGGCCGGCCTCGACGGCCCCGCACTTGGGTGTGGGTCATGGAGGTCCTGGCACCTGACAGCCCTCGTTTTCGTGATTTATGGCGGGACACCGCCCTCCTGACGACGCCAGCAAATGGGCCAGTGTACCAGGCCCTGCTGCTCCGTGGGGTCCCCACTCCTTCTGGGAGAGATGCCTTATTTCAGACAGGGACCTGGTGAGGTTGGAGTCCCTAGGACAGAGGTTTCCTACCGACTGTGCTGGTTCCCAAGGCTGTGACTTCTGTCGGGGGCTGATGTGTGCCCCTGAAACTCATAAGTTGGGGTCCTTGCCACACGCATCAGAACATGAGAGCTTGGACATAGGCCTTTACAGAGGTGATTTAGGTGAAATGAGGTCATTAGGGTGGCCCTGATCCAGTGTGACGGGTGTCCCTGTAAGAAAAGGGGGTCAGGACACGTGCCCCTCCTGCCTACCTACCGACCTGCCCTCTGACCACTTCCTTTCCTGCCCGCCTGCCCCTCAGCAGGAGCCAAATCTTCGCTCCTTTGCAGGGGTGTAGCCTGTGAGCACGCCCCGAATAGGGTTTGGGTCTCTGGGAAGAGGCGCCTCCCAGCCCTTCTCCACGCCACTCCCCTTCGAGTCCCAGCCGACGGCGACAGCTCACCTGCATGGTGCCCGCCACCCCCTTGCCGGGGTCCACTCGCTACCAGCGGAAGCCCCAGCCCCGCCCGGCATGCAGCAAGCACTCAGTCGTTGCACGCAGACTAAGGGGGAAAGGTCGTCTGAACACTGACCGGGGCGTCTGGTGCTCCAGGCGTGTGCCCAGCCGCCCGCCTTCCCATACACTCCTTCTCTCCTGCCAGGGCCTGGCCTGGGAGTCGCCCCCTCTGACTTCCCGCCCCAGGAAGGCGGGAGCTTCCTCCTTGTTTGTCCTCCGGGCCCTCCCCTCTGGGCGTCCCCTGGGTCATTTTTCTAAAGGGGGATCTGGGTTCCAGACCGGCCAGGTCTCCGCAGCTGCAAGTGGAGGCTGCCCGCGAGGTTCCCAGTCTTACGCGCAGACTCCGCTGGGGAGCAAGTCGGAAACACGGTCCCGGGGCTGCGTGTCCGGCCGCACGTGGCGGGTTCAGCTGGGTGCGCCCCGAACCCTCCTTGTTCGCAGGCACCTGGAGACCCCACGGCCCCTCCCCCGCAATGCGGATTCTTGTCAGCATCCCCCCCCCCCCCCCCCCCCCCCCCGCCCCCAGAGTCTGTACCGGCTGAAGGTGCCGCTTGCGGGGCGCTAAGACCCCGGAGCTTCCCCGTCAGGACGGACTTTGGGCTCTTTGTCTTTTCTGACCACAATAGCTGACGGATCAATGTGCAGCTGGGCTCCGGCTTTGTTCCCGAGTCAATTCTCCTCCTGCAGCCACTGCAGAGCTCCGGAATCTTCTCTGGGAATGAGAGCACTCTCTCGCTTTCATCCCCTCTTTGTCTCCGTTGGAAAACAGCCATCCGCTCCCCACCTCTCCCATGTCCCCTGCTTCGTATCGATTGCATTTTATCGTCATGAATTTTCACCCTCCTGCCTGTCGATACCCACGGTTTGTTTTAAGCATTTGCTAATCTGGTTCTTTAAAATGTAGGTGAGGCCCAGGGCTGTCCGCCGCAGACGGCCGCTCCGAACCTGCCCCTCCTGGCGGGGAGGGAGGGTCTCCACCGCCCTCCTTCTCCGGGGGGCATCTCCTGCGTCCCTCCCCGCCCTGAGGGGCCTCTGGAAGCTGGGAAGCAGCAGGCTTGGAGGGAGCCGGGTTGAGGAGGGTCACAGGACACAGCAAGGCGGGGGTCTGTTTGGACTCATGATGGACACGCGGAGCTGGGGACGGATCATCCCTGTCTCAGTGACGATCTCCGACATCGATCACTTTTGGCCAAGGCCACCTTCTCTGCAGCCCCGAGCCGCACGCAAAGAAGCCCCAGAGCCTGGACTCATTCCAACCCCTTTCCTCGGTGCCTGCTTCCCTCCCTCTGTTTTGGGGACCCAGGAATATCGCCTTCCTCCTGCCAGGAAGCCCGAGGAACTCGCTGCAGCTAAGTTTCTGCTAATGGCTTCCCCGTCCCGTGGCCCTGGGTCCCAGGGGCTCCCGAGGCCACTGGTCTGCACGGATGCGGGAGTCGTGGCACTCGGGGAGCCGCCGTGCGAGCCTCGCGGGTACGATGCTTGATGGGAGGCGGGCTTGTCGCCGACCGCACACCCAGCTGCCACGTGGAAAACGGTGGTGGACGTGCCGTGATGCTGTTTTCTTCCACTTGGGTTTGTACGAATAAGTGACGGGCCAGAGCAGCGTGCAGGGGAGGCGCCCGCAGGGCCCGAGGCCACTTCTGCCGCCTGCTCCGGCTGCCTGGACGAGGATGCCCCAACCTGGGCGTCTCCGTCTCCAGCAAGTGTGTTTGCTGCTTGGGAGAGCGTTTGAGTTCTCTGCGCTGCCCTCCTGGAACTGAGTCCTGGAGGCACGGGGGGCCACCCATGGGGACCTGGGGGACAACACGGTCTCCACAGCTCCAGCTGTAGTGAGTGAGGGACCCCGCTGGGCTGACACCGTCCACAGACCCCGCCCCACCCCCTCCCGAAATCACCTCCTGTCCCCATCCCCCTGGGCCCTCTCCCCATGCTGTGTGGTGGGTCCCCTCCTGCGACAGCCTTTAGGAAGCACCTTCCTCCCCGCTGAGGACCCCTGCCCCTCCCTGAGCTCGCAGGACAGTGAGGGGACGGTGGGACCCAAGCTGCCATGGGGGCGCCTGGTCTGTCTCTCCCTGTCTCTGTCTCTCTCTCTCCCAGCGATATGCCCCTGCTGGGCACTCGGAAAGTCCCACTGTGTGAGCTCACCGGGCCTGCCCGCAGCCTGGACGTCTCCCACGGGCCGTCGCCCCTGGCACGCAAGCCCCGTCAGAGCCACATTCTGGTTTCCACGTGTCACAAAGGGTGCCGCCGTAGCGCACACCTACTGTGGGCAGGTTTTCGAGGGAGGAACAGCAGCTTCTGGCCCTCACCCAGGCCGGCTAGGTGAGCAGCTGCCCCGAGCCCACCAGTGGGCAGGATGCGGGTGTCCACGCGTCGACAAAGTTGGGCCACGGTGGCCACGTCTCCGCACGGAGTCCCCGAGCCTCAGACATGCCGGCGGCTCCAGCTGTCAGAATGGGGTGAGGGTATCAGACAATTTTTTTTGGCACAAAGTTGCAGCCACCAGCGTGTTTCTGTCAACGGGGTCAGCCGGCCAGAGCCCCTGGGGGCTTTTCATCCCAAACCATGTGGCGTCCGATCTCTCCACCCACCCAGCCTGTGCCCGAAACACGGCTTCTGTGTGGCGGGGAACTGGGCACAGCCACGCCGGAGCAGGAGGGAGCAGGACCCCCGGCTGTGCTGACGGCCTGGGAGAGCCCCTGCCTGTGCCCGCGTCCTGCTGCTGAACGGTGGCGGGAGCAGATATCTGGGCAGCCGAGCCCTGCAGGCCGGCCGCTTGTTAGAAAGAGGCAATTCACGGCCCTCGGACTCAAACCTTGTTTCACCTGTAATTTAACGTGATTTTGAAGGAATGACTTGCGCTCCCATTAGCAGACCAGGTGCCGAGACGAGAAGGTTTGAGGTGCTGAGGTTTTCCCCGAATAAGCAAAACAGGAGGCACTGCCGGGCGATCCCGGTTGTTCTGGTGCAGGCGCCCCTGACCCATCGGTCAGCAGCGAGGGGGCTAATGAGGCAGGGGTCAGGGCTCTGCGTCCACGGGGGAGCCAGCTGCGGATTCAGGGCACGGTTCAGGCGCCCGCGCACGTGACTTTGGGAAGGCCTAGCGGAGGCGGGAACTGAGCACCTCCCAGTTTTCCGAGTACAGAAACAAGGGGCTCCGTCCCAGCCACCTGCCTGGGTGTGGTGTGGGCCGGAGGAGACGCATGCGGTTTTCCAGGGGCCTGGGCCTTCCCATGTGGCCACGGGGCCGGAGACGGTGGTGGTGGGACCGGGAGCGTTGGCGGCGTCTTGGCCTGTGGCCCCTGGAATCCTAGGAGCAGAGCCTGACTCTGGTGACCATGTCCCTCTCCAGAGGGAGGCACCGCCACCCGTCCGCCGAACCCCAGCGGGGCCTGACCCACGTGGTCAGGGGAGCGCTCTCGCTTTGGTGATGGATTTACAGTGTCGGTGGGACAGAAGGACGGCCACACTGTGTTTGGGTAAGAATAAAGCCCATCTTGTCTTGGCTCTTCACAAAACAAGCCTTCACTCACATCATCAAATTTCTTCACGTAAAATTTGGGAGTGAAACTTGGAGCTGTGCAAGGAGGGAGCGGGGCTCCCTGTGGCCTGTGCTCTGGGAGACGGGAGGCCGACAGAGCTCTCTGTGCCTCCCTGACACTCCAGGTGGCCGACAGCCTGGCCGGCCCCGAGAACAGCCCCTCTCTTTGTGCAGCAATCGGGACTGAATCCTGGGGACTCTGGGCCTGACTTGCCCCCCCCACCCCCACCGGTGGTCTCAGCCCTGCACTGGGCATGCCGTGCAGCAGGTGTGGGCTGGAAGTCAGCTCCCACGTGGCCGTGCTCCTGGGCTCCCTGCATCTGGTGGGCGTGGGGCTCGGAAGGCCGGTCTCTACCTCCGGGTCGGGTGCTGCCGGTGCAAAGGGGAGAGAGAGTGGGGGACAAGGGACGGACGTGAGCCCAGGGATGATGGCCAGGATGCGGGGAGGGCTGACAAAAATTAATATGGCTCCTCTAGAGACCGTAGTGTCCCCAAACATGCCCGTTGTTTTTTATTTATAAATAATAGTCGCACTTGCTAAAATTTTATATAATTCATTAACGTGAGGGAGGTATAAGTGCTTTCCGATAATTAAAGTGCGAAGAAGCCCATTCTTGGATTTGAGGCCATGAATAAAAGTGACACTTCTCCGATTGCTCCTTGCCCGGTCACCGTCTACCCGCAGCCACGGGCCCCTCTCAGGTAATTGATTGCTTCTCGCTGGGGAAAAACAGGCAGGACGAGCTGGGCTTATCGCTGCCCAAGACGTCTCGGATGAGACACGGCAGCCGCCGGGCAGGGCAGTGCACAGTACGTTTTAGAGACTGGGAGGGCAGGACTCAGCCCACATTTGCTGGAGCGGCTCTCGCCTGGAGCCTCTTCCCAGCCGGCCTTCCCCCCCTCCTGGGCGAGGGAGCTAAGGGCGTTCTTTCCAGGCTGTCCCAGGGGCCACTCCCCCCGGGGCTGCTGAAACGATGGCCCATTGGGCAGAGGTGCCTCCCTCCTAGAGGCAGGGACGTCGCTTCTCTGGTCCAGCTTCCTGTACTACCGTGGGACGCCCCAACCTGCCACCTTGACCAGCATGGCCAGAAGGGTCGTCCTTGGGGCTGCCCCTGCTGAGACCCGAGTGGGGCCGCCGATGCCCTGGTACTGGGAAAGGTGGCCAAGCCTCTGTCCGTGGTGCCCTCCTTGGCCTCTGGTTGGCGGGCACCCTTGCCCTTCTCAGCAGGTGTTGGAAGAGCTGACCTCAGCGCCGGGCATTCAGGAAACCGTCCGTCGGTCTGAGGGACCTCACAGGGAAGAGGGACCCACCTCGCCCTGCTGGCAAGTGGGTCCCCGACCCATGTTCTTGGTGCTGCGGGGCCTCATGCCTGTGTTCGGCTCTCCTTGCTTGCCCGAGCACCTTCTCTATGCCGGCCGCTGCTCTGGGCTCTCTGGGAAGCAACCAAGCATGAGACCATCAGAAGGTGAGAAGGACAGGGTGTTCTCTTCAGAACCGGTGGTCACAGATGGGCTTGTGGGGAAACAACAGTGAGCAGAGACCTAGTGAACACAGGGAAGGTGGGGCAGGCCGTCCGGGCCGAGAGAGGAGCGAGGGCAGGGCTTGCCTGGACTGACGGGAACGGCAGAGATGTGAGCCGGGCTGGCGGAGGACTGAGCGCGATGCAGAGTGGAGGGCAAAGGTCAGAGGGCCGAGTGAGGGGAGGGCCTGCGTTCTTGGGGTCCTGGAGGGTGCTGGGGTTTCTGGGGAGTCGTGGGGGTATCCTGGGGGCTTCTGGGGGTCCTGGGGCATCCTGGGGACCCTAGAGTGTCCTGGGAGTTCCTGGAGGGGCTTGGGGGGTCCTGGAGAGTCCTGGGGCATCCTGGGGGACTCCTGGGGGGCTCGAGCTCAGGACTCGGCTTCCATGGGTCATGTGGGTGCTGTGCTGAGGACGGGCTGCAGGTCCTGGGAGCGGAGGTAGAACAGGGGGAGGGCCATTGTTCCAGGAAAGGACGATGGCCTGACCAGAGGGTGATTGAGTTGGACCTGATTCCAGACGTGTGTCGGAGGCAGAGCAGAGCAGCGGGCGGTGGGGTGGGGGTGAGGGGTGGGGAGCCAGTGCGCAGCGTGAGAGAGAGGTGGGTTTCGCAGGCACTCCTGGAAGGTTGGGGTTGACAGAGCCGAACTAGCCTCTGGACGGGGCAGCTCCATGGCGGAGAGGGTGGGCAGGCCCAGCGAGGCCGGCGTCTAGGTTCCAACATGGTAACCTGAAGGAGAAAACCCAGCAGAGAGGCTCCGACCCCCTTCAGAGACCGGAGTGGCCAGAGTGGGACACGCACACTGGGGTCATCGTTCAGAGCTGCTGTCTGAGCCGTGAGGGGGTCCCGAGGCAGTGGCTGGGGTGGGCTGTGCAGACCCTGGCCTAGGGCCACACCGCAGCAGACCTGCAGGGGTCCGGGACGGGGACGAGGCTGTCCGACTCCCAGTCCTGACAGCATCTGGTTCACGGCTCGGCCGTGGCCCTGCTTCCCAGACCCCGGTTCCTTACCGACCAGCAGATGCTCGAGCAAAATGAACCAGAGCTTTGCCGACGGAGCTGGGAATCCGAATGTTCCAGAAACCATGCTCCCTGCCCCTTCTCCAGCAGCACGCGAGGGCCACAGCTCGGCACGTCCGTCCTCTGGCTCCAGCCGCGGTGGGGGATGGGAGGTTCACCGCGTGTTGGTGCCGACGCTGTCCCGAGCCGCGTCTCCTGCGCTCACTGGCCCTTCACGCATCTTTTGTGGAGAACGTCCGTCCAAATTCTTGCTCGTTTTTAATTTACGTCGTCTTTTTTCCCTTGAGTCAGGAGTGTCCTTTTCTACTGTGGACAACGTCTCCCATTAGGTACAGGGCTCCAAACTTTTCCCCCATTCTGCGGATTCTTTCTCACTTTCTTCATGTCATTTAAAGCACGAAAAAGCTTCTACCTTCGATCTTCTTGGGGGGGGGGTTGTGCTTTGTGTCACGTCTATGGGTTTGTGCCCAACCCGACATCATCATTAATGCTTACGTTTTCTTGTAAGAACATCACAGTTTTGGCTACGTACTTGATATTCCTTCCATTTTGAGTTAATATTTTTTACAATTTTTACTTAAACTCAAAGTTTTACAAAAACTCAATTTTTACTTAAACTCAAATTTTTTACAATTTTTACTTAAACTCAATTGAGTTTTACAAAAACTCAATTTTTACTTAAACTCAATTAGCCGACACAGAGGACGTCATTAGCTTTGGATGTAGAGTTCTGTAATTCATCAGGTGTGTCCCACGTCCAGGGCTCATCCCATCACGTGTCCTCCTTGCTGCCCGTCACCCCGGAACCCATCCCCCACTCCCGTCCCCGCCAGCAGACCCTCGGGTTGTTTCCCAGAGCTGAGGGTATCTCGTGCTTTGCCTCCGTCTCTGACGACCTCCCGTCCCGTTGTCCCGTTGTCCCGCCCGTCCCGTTGTCCCCCCTTCCCCTGCGGTCCTCTGCGCTGGTTCTTATGTTCCACGTCGGTGAGGCCACGTGACAACCGTCTTTCTCTGGCGGACCTACTCCGCTCAGCGTAGCGCCCTCTAGTCCCGTCCACATAGAGGTATAGGGTGAGTGTTTGAATTAATTTTTGTGTGGTGTGAGGTAGGGGTCCGAAGTAAGTCTTTCACATCATTTGTTGGAAAGACTATTTCCCCTTTGGGTGTCTTGGCCCCACGTCAAAGTCAGTTGACCACAGAGTGTGGGCTTATCTGTGGATTCCTGCTGTTCCAGTCTATGCCGCGGATCCATCATCGGTCCCCGTGTCAGTGCCGCCCCCACCAGATTCCTGCGGCTGTGTAGTAAGTTCGAAATCGAAAAATACTCCGACTTCTTCTTCTTTTTCAGTTTTTCAAGTGCAATTGCCTATTCCAGATCCTCTCAGTTTCCGTATGAATTTTAGGATCAGCTTATAAATTCCTGCAACTAAGTCAGCTAGAGTTTCATTTTTAGGTGTCAGGTTGAATCCGTAGTCCCATTTGGGGAATGTGGCCATCTGAACCATGTAACGTCTTCTGATCCACGATCATGGGGAATCTTCCTACTTATTTGTGTCTCCTTTAACGTTTTCAACAATATTTTGTAGCTTCCAGAGTATACGATTTGAGCTTCCTTTGTTGAATTTAAATTTATTCCTGTACATTTTATTCTTTCTGGTCTATTATAAAGAGTTTTTTTTTTTTCAAATTTTTTTTATTTCTTTTCAGCGTAACAGAGTTCATAGTTTTACACCACACCCAGTGCTCCATGCAATGCGTGCCCTCCACAATACCCACCACCTGGCTCCCCCAACCTCCCACCCCCCGCCCCTTCAGAGTTATTTTTTAATTTCAATTTTGGATTGTTCATTGCAAGTACCTGGAAACTCAATTTATTTTTTATATTGGTTTTGCATCCTCAAATCTTACTGAATTTGTCTGTTGGCTCAAATAGTTCTGTGGTGGGCTCCTTCGGATTTTTCTTACATGCAGCATCTTGTGCTCTGCAAATGGAAATGTTCTATTCTTCCTCTCCAATCTGGAGGCCTTTTATTTATTTTTCTACTGAGGCCACCCTGAGTGGAGGCCCCGGCACATAAATAAATAGCAGGCGGAGAGTGGACGTCCTTGTCCTGCGTCTGCTGCTGGGGCGCGGCTGGGGGCGTCTGACTCTTTGCCGTCAGGTGAGACGCCAGCCGGGAGGTTTCTGGGAGACGAGCTGCATCAAGCTGGACACGGTGCCCTTGTGCTCCTGCCTTGCCGTGGTCTCCTTCTGTCATGAGGTGGTACTTAATGTCACACATGCTTTCTCTGCACATGTTGACGTGAGCCTGTGGTTTTGTGGCTTCGTGCGTGGATGGGTGAGCTAGAGCGATGGGTAATCGCTGCGGTAACTAGAGTCTTGGGGAGAGTCTCCTCATGCTGCTGGTATTTTGCGGAAGATGTTTTCCACGTCTGCTCAGAAGGACGTTGGTCTGCGCTTCTCCTGCGATGTCCTTCTGGGTTCGGCGCGAAAGTAAATCCAGCCTCCTGGGGTGACCTGGGAGCTCTCCCCCTTCTACTCCTTGAAGGAGTCTCAAGGATCTGTGTTATTTCTTCTTTAAGTACTTGGTAGAATTCACCCGTGAAGCCGTCTGGTCCTGGGTGTTTTTATTCTTGCCGGTTCCCTCCTCCCAAAAAACCGTTTCATTGTGGTAAAATGTAAATAACAAAATTTACCGTTTTACTTACTTTTAAGCCCACAGTTCAGCCTTGTTCTATCTCTTCACATTGTGCACCTAACGCCTAGAACTATTATTCACCGAGCAGAACTGGAAACTCTCAGCTGAGCGATAGCTGCGCGCTGCCCCGTCCACGCAGACCCCGGAAGCGGCCACTCCACCTCCCGTCTCTACCAGCTCGGCTGTTCTCGGCCCCTCACGCCCGTCACAGTGTAGGGTACTCGCCGGCCCGTGGCCGGCCTGCTTACCTGGCGCCGCGTCCTCTAGGTTCCTCTGTGCAGTAGCGGGGGCCCCAGCGTCCTCCCTTCCTAGGCTGCGCCCCACTCCGGTCTCTGTACGGACCGCGTCTACTTACCTCTTAACCCGCAGATGGTCACGTGGGTCGTTTCCACATTTAGGACGTGGGGATCACGCTGCCACCGACGCAGGTGAGAAATTCTCTTTCTGAGATCCTGCTTCCTTTCTTTGGGGTGTACACTCAGAAGTGCAATTGCTCGGTCCCAGGGTAATATTCTACTTTTTTTTAAAAAATTTTTGAGGACATTCTGCACTGTTTTCTGCCGGGGATGCACCATTTTCCATTCGTATCCAAGGAGCCCAAGGGTTTTGATTTCTGTACACGCTGACCAACGCTTGTTCTCTCTGAGTGTGTCTGTGGTTTCCTTAGTAGCCGCCGTCCCCGTTAGTGTGAGGTGATGCTTCACTGTGGTTTCTGTTTGCATTTCCTCATGATCAGTGACCTTTTAGGTGCTTGTTGGCCATTTGTGTATCATCTTTGGAGAATGTCTGTTCAAACCCTTTGTCCACTTTCCAACGGAGCTGATTGCTTTTCGTTGTCCAGGTGTCGGGGTGTTGCACAGATGCCGGACTTCGACCCTGTACCTGCTCCGTGATTCACAAAGTTTTTCTCTCCTTCTGTAGGTTGCCCTTTCACTCTGTTTTTCGTGTCTTTGATGCACGGAAGTTTAAAGTTTTAAGGTAGTTCAATGTATCTGCTTTTACTTTTCTGTCCCTTCTCCTGGTGTCCCCATCAAGAAACGAACCATCTGAACCATCTGAAGCTTCCCCCATGGTTTCCTCTGAGAGAGTGAAAGTTTCAGGTCTTGTGTTCCTCGATCCGTTTTGATTTGGTTATGAAGTATAAGGAAAAGCTATGACTTCTTTCTTCCGCACTTGGTGATTCCGTTTTCTCAACAGCATTTGTGGCAACGACTGCTTTTCCTGGTTGTGGGACCGCGGCACCTCGGTCAGAACTCATTCCAAGCCCACTGGGCTTCATTTCTGGGCTCTCGGATCCGTTCCATCCATCCGCACGTCTGTGTTTACTACGGGTCCACACCGCGTGCCAGTGTTGCAACAACTTCTGGAGTTGGAAAGTGTGAGCCCTCCACTTCTCTTCTTATGTTTTAAGATTTTAAGAAAATATTTGGGGTTCCTTGAGATACCATATATAGGACCGATTTTTTTTTTTTTAATTTCTGCAGGACACACCATGGAGTCTCGCTCCAGGCTGTGCCAAACCCGTGGATTGCTCGGAGCGGTCACCTTTGGTTATTGACCCAACCCCTTCCGCATTTCAGGTTGCACATTTCCTCTCCTAGAAGTGTTTCTGTTCTCCCGAGCTTACCCATTTTCTCTACGACTCCTGAAGTGCTTTGCTCACAGTGACTCCTAATATTCTCTTAAAAATCCTCTTTGTGGGACGCCTGGGTGGCTCAGTTGGTTGAGCGGCTGCCTTCGGCTCAGGTCATGATCGCAGCGTCCTGGGGTCGAGTCCCACATCGGGCTCCTTGCTCGGCAGGGAGCCTGCTTCTCCCTCTGCCTCTGCCTGCCACTCTGCCTGCCTGTGCTCGCTCTCTCTCTCTGACAAATAAATATATTAAAAAAAAAATCCTCTTTGTTCCTGTAAGGCTGGTGGTAACATCCCCTCTTTCACTTCTGAGTTTTGTAAGTGAGTCTCCTCTTGTTTTCTCTCGATCGGTGAGAGCTGAGCATTTGTCGGTTTTGTCGATTTCCCCGTTTTCTATTCTCTACTTCACGGCTCTTTCCAGTCTGCACTGTGAACGGGGCGGGTGTGGGGGGACCCGAGCTCGCCTTCTCACTCACGAGGGGCTGGTAGGGTCGACGAGATCCCAGCGGCCCTTCCTCACCCGGCGTCTCTGAAGTGGGATTCTGTCCGGCTGAGCGGAGGAGAGCAAGGAGGGGGCAGGGCAGGTGCCCAGGCGCTCTCTGCTCTTACCAAGACTTGGCAGATATTGTGAATAAATGCACCTTCACTTGTCCAAGTCCCTGAGGGAGATTTCCAGAGGCTTTAAATTTGCTTTTAACCATTTTCACCGGTTTTGGTTGCTTTATGGGCACAGATCTTTGGCGCTCCTTCCTGCCGCTGCCATTTTGAACATCTGTCTACAGTCCTATTCGTCTTTCTATCATTAACAAGTGAGTTCAAAGAACCCTGACGGGGAGGGCGGGGAACAAAAGCGAGGTCACTGAAGAGGCCCAGAGTGTGCGAGGAGCCCCGAGAGGAGCCCTGAAGACACCCGGTGTTTGGAGAAGGTGCTGGAAGGCCGGGTGCTAAGGCCAGCCATGGCACCGAGCCGCCCGGGAGGTTAGCGGGCTGGGACGTGGGGAGCCTCGGGGTTTTAGGACCTGAAACGGGAATTTATTACTGAGGCCTGATGGAGAGGTGGCCAAGGTATTCTCGCTCCTGTCCTTGAGAATTACAAGTGAGAGTCCTGAGCAGCTCTCCACGCCTGGATGGGGGCCATCTTCCCGTCCGTGAGAGGCCGACAAGACTCGCTGAGAGCCAGATGAGCTCCTCTGTTCTCTGCAGGGTCATAACGCCGGGCTTCAGCATCAGAATCGTAGAATCATGAAAGAGGAAGAGGAGGGGACAAAAGGAAAAAGACGGAGGCAGCGCAGGGGGAACCCGGATGCCCAGGGGTTCAGGAAGGCCATGTGGTGGCACCAGCAGCAGCCGACATGGTCCCCGGGGCGTTTCCTCTGCCGGACGTCTGTTTTATACATAGTGTGCAAAGACGGATCCGTGCCCATCACTGGTAGCAGAACACAGCCCCTCCCTAATCTGCCCTTAACACACCGTGAGCCTCTTAGGAAGGGTTCTGTCTTATCAGACCCCATGTGCCCTATGCCAAACACGGCCCAGCTGGCAGGCGGGAGGGCCGTAGGGAGGACAGATGCTGCTCCGAGACAAGCTCGGGAGATCTGCGAGCCTGTGGTAGGCACCCTGGTCACAGGGGCTAACACGTCCCTTGTAACGTGGGGGTGAGGGCATTGTGTCTGGGTCATCCCTGAAGGTTAGGGTGAACGTCTGTTTGATGTGCCCCCGACACTGTGTGGTTTCAGTGGACTGGATGGGGCTGCCCCAAAGGGCATTGCCTGGGGTTGTCTTGGGTCCCTGACAGCGGCAGGAGGGTATTTGAGAGAAGGTCCTCCAGGAGCCTGAGGGCATGGAAAGAATAGAACGGAGTCATCCAGAAGAAGAAAGCTTTGGGCATGTTGAGGGAATTGCAGGGAGCGATCCCCAGCTGCGGAAAAAGTCACCTTGAGGCGTTCATCCCATCCTGACGGGAAGCCAGGCTGGACCAGGTTGCTGGCCGAGCAGGCTTCTGTTTAAGTGGGAGCAGCTTCCCTCCTGTTTGAGAAGCACACATTTGCCTTATTTCACTTCATTTGAAAGTTTCAAGGGAAGGAACACATTCTTTCCATTGGTCTGCTGAGACGTATGATTTCCTCCCAAGATCCATGTTAAACTAAAACTTAAACACGGATATTGACCGACATAAATTAAGGGCCACGTCAGATATTCTACACGGACTTTCCTCTTGTTCTTGATTAAATCGACACCAACATTGGGCTGACAGTGCTGCGGGCCCCGTGCCGGGCCTTGAGGACCATGCGCTACGGACCAGTGCCAGTCTTGAGGTCAGAGATCCCTCAGGGGAGCACAAGCTCTGGTTCTGGGGGCGAGAGTTCAGTGTGAGAAACAGAGCCATGGAGGCCCGTGGACCTTCTGGTGAGTCTCCCGGGAAGATAGATGGTCCGAGTGTTAAAAAAAAAGGCAGACAGTACCCTACTCATACATACATATACATATTAGACAATATGCATACACTTTGCATATATCTTGCTTTTGTCAAGATTTAATTGTCCTATAGGGAAATGCCTTGAATATTCTCACTTCTTTGTTCCTTCTCAGAAAGTGTGAGGGGGAAACACATAAGATTTGGGATGAAAGTAACGAGGTAGAAGGCAGCATGTTCCTCTCCCAATGAGAGAGCGAGGACCCCCGTCTGCAGCCACCCCTCTCTCCCACACACATGCTCCGGGGGCCGCCAGACGGTCACTGGCATCCAGCCCAGAAAAGCTCAGCTCCTTTCAAGTGGCTTGGAGCATAAGCGTTTAAGATGCTGCAATATTCTAGTAATTTATTAATGATATCGCGTAGCAGGTGTTGGCAGCATTTCTGTTGGGGTGCCTTTTTTAAAGATTTTTTTTTAAAGATTTTATTTATTCATTTGAGAGAGAGGCAGTGAGAGAGAACATGCGCGAGGAGAAGGTCAGAGGGAGAAGCAGACCCCCCCTGGAGCTGGGAGCCCGATGCGGGACTCCATCCCGGGACTCCAGGATCATGACCTGAGCCGAAGGCAGTCGTCCAACCCAGCCACCCAGACGTCCCTTTTTTAAAGATTTTTTAAAAGATTTTATTTATTTATTTGATAGAGATCACAAATAGGCAGAGAGGCAGGCAGAGAGAGAGGAGGAAGCAGGCTCCCCGCTGAGCACAGAGCCCGATGCGGGGCTCGATCCCAGGACCCTGAGATCATGACCTGAGCTGAAGGCAGAGGCTTAACCCACTGAGCCACCCAGGCGCCCCTACCTTTTTTTTTTTTTTAATGGGAGTGGAGCTTGTTTCCTTCCAGAGTTTATAAGCATAAAGTAAAAATAGGAGAGTTAGTTGCTCCTAGGAAGAAGCAAAGCTGCTTTCCCAAACAAGCGAATTTTCTAGAAATATATGTATAGCGTAAGAGAAGGGGGGCTTCTCTCCAGAAGGGTCAACCTTGGGCCAGGAAGTGGGAGATGTAAGGGGCAGAGGTGATGATTCATCCCACAGCTGTGTCCTGAGAGCCTGCTCTGCGTGCGGTGCTGTGCTGGGGGCCAGAAGTCTGTGGTGAGACAGCCAAGGCCCCAGGCTGCTGGGGTCCGCATTTTAGCTGGGGAGTGAATAAGTCTTCTCAGGCTCATAAGCAGAGTCAAATACCATAGATGAGAGAGTAGGGCTGCAGAGAAGAAACCACAGAGGACCTCACACAGGCCACGTACAGTGGAGGTAGATATGGGGGATCAGCAGGTGAATGGGCATGGGCACATCTTACCGGTCATTGGGGATATGGAGGGAATAAAGGCAAATGAGTATATATAGGAATAAATGTGTGGCAAATGCGGTTTTCCAGTGGTTTGTGCCTATTATTTATTTAATCCTTTGATCTTCGTATGGGAACACAAGTCATTGAAGAGGAAACTGAGTCACAGACTGTCCATGTTACTGGCCCAATGTTTCACCACTGGATGTAGAGGAGCCTAGGCTGTAACCCAATGTAAGGCCCCAGAGTTTATATTCTGTGCAGGAAAGACTCAGAGAGATTATCAAGAACTGTGAACAGTTCCTATTAGTGCTGTATGGATAGCCCAGTGGGGATGGTGTGCTGGCTCTCCTGGCCACTCAGGGGGTGAGGTCATGGCAAGGATTAGAAGGATGGAGAGAATGGAAGTGATAGTCAAGGCAGAGGCCCTGGAAGAAAGGGTGGATGGATGGTGGATGGATGGATGTGTAGGTGAATGGATGGATGGTGGATGGATGCATAGGTGGATGGATGGATGGGTGAATGGATGGTACATGGATGGATGGAAGGATGGATGGATGGTGGATGGATGGGTGGGTGAGTGGATGGATGGATGGGTGGATGGATGGTGGATGGATGGATAGAAGGATGGATGGATGGTGGATAGATGGTGGATGGGTGGATGGATGG
>PISX010005680.1:0-105236 GCA_004024625.1 Mellivora capensis | reverse complement strand
TTCTTCTGTTGGGCATTCCTCCTCCTAGTCATTTTGGTGAGAGTTGGCTGAATGGTTGTAGCTGGATGTATCGACCTTGGTGCAGTGAAGGTGCACCCTGGAATGCTTCTGAGCAATCAAGAGTCCTCACCCAAATGAAAGAAAAAAAGAAAGAGAGAAAGCAGAAAAAGAGAGAAAGAGAGAGAGAGAGAGAGAGAGGGAGGAAAAAGAAAGAAGGTTAAAAGAGAAGACTCAGCCCAAATGGGCCCCAAGGTAAGGTTTTTGAAGTATACAAACAAATACAGACAAAGAAAAAAGACTGATAAAAGTATATGACAAGAGAAGAAAAATATTTGTACATATATATGTAGAAGCAAAACAAAGAAACAATCAGACAAACAAAAAAAAAGAACCTCATCAAAAAGAACCCTAAGTATAAGATGTATAGACTATCAGGACAAACAGAAGTATACAAAAATACTGGTAGGAGAAAAAGATGGGAGAGTGGTTGTAAATTCTCATTGTGGGCGAAGAAGGTTATTTTGCTTCTTCCTGGATGTATCTTGATATCTATTTTAAAGGATAAAACTTTCCTAAAATATCAGGGGATTAAAAATTGGTTTATCTATAGGGGTAGCATTGATTGGGGAAAGGGGATTACCTTGAATTTTAACTCTATATGAATATTAGCAAATAAAAGTAAAGAATGATCTAAACTAAAGTGAAATTTAAAAAATATATATAAAAAATAGAAAAGCAAAAGAAAAACATGGGCATATGTATCAAAAAGTTCAGGTTAGAAGGTTATTATGGAATTTGATGTACTCGACGTCTCACTGTGATGGTAAATAGGCTAAAAAATCTATAAAACAAAATAAAAGAGATTAAAAAAATTTTTAAAAATGAACCAGAATATTGGGAACGGATTAAGAATTACATGTATCTATGGAGTAGTAGTGATTGTTGTCTTCTAGGCTGGTTGGCTTTCTGGGGGAGGGGCCTGCCACCTGAGTTTTCAGGCTGTGTTTCCTGAGTTAAGTCCTCCCGCCCCCCTCCAGGGGGTGGGCTCTGAGGAAACCAGGCCTTTAGGCTTTTGTTCTCTGGAGGTTTTTACGTTTGTTCCTTTGTTTTCTCTCCCCCCTTGGCAGCTCCTGATGGTTCTTGGAGGTTTAGAGGAAAGCAAACTGCACCCAGACCTCCCTCCCAGAGAGAAGCCCCAGTCCGTTCCCCTCTGGGTGCTGCAGAGCAGGTTTCCAGCCGCGATCTCTGGGGACACCTGTGTGTCCTGCTAGTACTCAAAACCACAAGCGGCAGCTGTCTGGGCAGCTCTTAGACCGCCAGAGAGGTTCCAAGCAGGGAAGGCACACAGAGATTTTCCTGCTGGCCCGAGCTGAGAGTGATCAGACTTTCTGGGTCCTAGAGAGCCCCCCCGCTGGTGCCTGAATGCCTCTCTCAGGGAAGGGGGTGGAGAGCGTCTCAGGCTCTGCTAGCACGGCGCGGCACACACGTGGGGACTGCAAAAGTCTGTTTCTGCTCAGGGAGGGTCCCAGCCCCTGCCTCACACCAAGCGCCCTTAGGAGGTCTCCTCGCAGCTCAGCGACCAGGACCTGGTTTCTCCGCTGCACTCTCTCTGGCTCAGCTCCAGGGGTGTCTGCCCTCCATGGGGGACTTAATCCCCTGTCCCTAACAGTTCCAATTCCCGCAATTTCACCCTGCAATCTTTCATCTTTTTGAGTGCTTTTTATCAGTCTTCAAGTTAATGCTGGTCCCCAGTCTTAGGGGACTCTCATTTTGGGGTATTACTTCCCAATGCATCTCCTCTGGTGGCTCCCTCCCCCTTTTGTTTACCTTCCGATACCAGTCTGGTGTTCCTGCTCCGCTTTACCTGCCCACTGGCGTCTTCTGCCCCCGTAGAGATCCTGACGAGTAGAATTTTGATCTCAGGCTGATTTCATGACTGATCAGATTTCCTTGGTAGGTAATCAGCTCACTTTAGGGGACAGGTTGAACCAGAGCCTCCTCCTAGTTCCCCACAATCTTGTCTCTACCGTTTGTTTGTTTTTTAATCTATTCTTTCACCCTAGGTCTTTTGATGGTGATATTTAGTCCACTTACATTCAGTACAATTATTGATAGACGTGCATTTATTGCCATTTTATTACTTCTTTTTTCATTGTTTCTGGAGAGCTTCTCTGATCACTTTTTTTTCTTTGTCACTTTTGTTCTCTCCTTTCCCCTCAGTGACCTTTAATATTTTTTGTGGGGTTGGTTTAGTGGCCACAAACTCCTTTAGTTTTTGTTTGGGAAACACTTGATCTCCCCTTTTACTCTTAATGATAGCTTTGCTGGTTAGAGTATTCTTGCTGAAAATTTTCCCATTCAGCTCTTTGAATATATCATGACACTCCTTTCTGGCTCACCAAGTTTCTGTTGAGAAGTTTCCAGATAGACTTATGGGCTTTCCCTTGAAATTCAGGGACTTATTTTGTATTGCTGATTTTAAGATTATTTCTTTATCACTCTATTTGCAAATTTAATTTCAATATGCCTTGGTATGGGTCTGCTTTTGTGGATTTTGATGGGAGTTCCCCGTGCCTCTTAAATCTGTTTCCTTCCCCAGATTAAGAAAGTTTTCAGGGGCTCCTGGTTGGCTCAGTTGATTAAGCCACTGCTTTTGGCTTGGATCATGATCCCAGAGTCTCAGGACTGGGTCCCGCATCAGGCTCCTAGCTCCGTGGGGAGTCTGCTTCTCCCTCTGATCTTCTCCCCTCTCATGTTCTCTCTCTCACTCTCTCTCTCTCAAATAAATAAATAAAATCTTTAAAGAAAAGAAAGCTTTCAGCTTTTATTTCTTCAAATAAGCTGTCTGCCCCCTCTTCTCTTCTTCTGTGATTCCTATGAGTGTTATTGTATTTGATGTAGTCGCTGAGTTCTGTCAGTCTCTTCTTGTGTTCCATGATGATTATGATTATTCTCTTTCCTATGTTTGGCTGCATTGCTTTCAATTACTTTGTCTTCAATTACTTTGTCCTTAATTTATTACTTTTTCTACCTTGCCATTCATTCCATCAGGCATGTTTTTCATTTTTTTTTACTTGAGTCTTTTAACTCTGGTATGTTATTCCTTATATCTATGTTAAAGGTCTTATTGATGTCTTACACTATTTTTCCCAAGGCCAGTGAATGTCTTTATGATTATTACTTTAAATTCCCTATCAGGCATGTTACTTATATCTGCTTCACTTAGATCTTGCTGTGGACTCATCCTCTTCTTTCTTTCCTCTGTCTTCTCATTTTGTCAAGTGTCTGTGCCTGCTTTTCTTAGGAAAGTCAGCTATTTTCTTCTTCTTGAGCACAATGACCTTTGAGGAAATTGTCTTTTAGTGCCATACAGTGTAGTGTTCTCTGTTGCTCAGGGACTGGTGCTTCAGGGAGTGTCTCCAGTGTACTCTTGTGTGTACTCTTATATGTTCTGGCCACTTTATCCTTTGGACCAGTCATCTTCAGAGGTTTGTCTGTTGTGGGCCGTGTTTTGTCCCTGGCCTTAATGTAGCAAATTTTTACTAGATGTTTTCTGGTCTGCTCATTAAGTGAGACGTGTCACCTCTTCCCCCAGAGTGAAGGCCCTACAGAACTCCTGGTTCAAGAGACACTGTGTGGGCAGGGGTTTGGACTGGTTCTGTAGGAGGGCACCACTGCACTGTGACTGAGGAAATCATGAGTGGGAAAGGCAGTTCCAGCAGAACACAAGGGTGCAGGATTTGTTGTGAGCAAGTTAAGTAGCCAGTGTGGGCAATGTGCTGCTTCATGCAGTTGTCCCTATGCTTATGCTAAGCAGTGGGTGAGAGAAGTGGTGCTTGCCAGTTCCTTTTTTCCTGGAGGGTCTCTCTGTGAATTTGGCCTCCCTGAGACACCATCCAAAATGAGTATTGAATATTGACAGTATGTTCCCCAGCTGCTTTTCAGATGGGTGCTTTCATGATGTATGCCTGTGGGCTCTTTTTCCTGCTCCTTCCAAGAGCAGCCCCTATGTCTCTGCACTGTATCTGAGCCAAGCCTGATGACACTTAGAACTCCAGGTTTTAATCCCCAGTGGTTGCAGGAACACACAAAATTCAGCCCCTCTCATTTCCCAAGCCAATTGCTATGAGGAATCATTTTCCCGATGTGCTTTCCTGTGTACTAGTTTGTCTCTCACCCTTCTCCTTTGTCACAGCTCCCTCCCTTCCACAGTGGCTAAGATCTATTTCTTTCCCAAACCACATCTTTCCTAAACCCAAATTTCCTATCTTCTTCAATGTTGTCTTTTCTGTACCTTTAGATGTGGAGATGGTTCTGCCAATCTTCAGGTAAATTTCTGGGGTATTTGAGAAGATTTGATAGTTTTCTAGGTGTATTCTAATGACACATCTTTAATTAGGACACAATCCTGTATTCTGCCATGATATGACTGAGTTCACTGCAAAGATTACAGTAGAATGATCCAATAGTGATACAGATAATGATCAAATTGAGATATAAAAAAAATTACATTACCAAAATATCCTCTAGTAATCCAAACCTATAAAAGCAATTTTCAGGAAACAAGTAATGGGGATTAAAGAATGCACTTATCCTAATGGGCACTGAGCAACATATAGAATTGTTGAATCAACAGACCTGTACTCCTGAAACAAATAATACATATATGTTAATTTAAAAAGAAAAAGAGATCTCACTGAAAAAAAAAAGAATTGTTGAATCACTATTTTGTACACTTGACACTAATGTAACACTGTTAACCATTCTGGATTAAAATAAAAACCTTAATAAAATAAGAAAAAATCCCTCATATTAATATGGTATGTCCCCAAGTATCCAGATACACATATTGTCACTTTTGAGATTTTCTATATATGCTTCTTTTTCATGCCCCTTTATATATGTGTGGGCAGGCATTGAGAGCTAAGCTATACATATGCATACTGTACACTTTAAACTTGAAATAGGTATTTAAATATTAAAATAAAACAATGTCATATTACATACACAAGTTACATATGGATTATTTATTAAATATGTATATCCAATCATGTTAGGAAATCTATTTTATCATGCTCTTATGCCACAACAATTTTTAAAAGATCTTATTTATTTATTTGACAGAGAAATCACAAATAGGCAGAGAGGCAGGCAGAGAGATAGGGGGAAGCAGGCTCCCTGATGAGCAAAGAGCCCAATGTGGGGCTCAATCCCAGGACCCTGAGATCATGACCTGAGCCAAAGGCAGAGGCTCAATCCATTGAACCACCCAAGTACCCCCACAACAATGTTTCAATACAGAATGTCAGAAGATTTTAGGTTCAATACCTCAAACCTAAACTTTTTCTTATCAGGAATACATCAAATATGGATGAGAAGTTGTACTACTGAGTATTTACCCCAAAGATACAGATGTAGTAAAAAGAAGGGGCATATGCACCCCAACGTTCATAGCAGTAATGTCCACAATAGCCAAACTGTGGAAGAAGCTGAGATGCCCTTCAACAGATGAATAGATAAAGAAGATGTGGTCCATGTATACAATGGAATATTACCAGCCAACAGAAAGGATGAATACCCAATATTTACATCAACATGGATGTAACCGGAGGAGATTATGCTAAGTGAAGTAGTCAAACAGAGAAAGACAATTATCATCGGGTTTCACTTACTTGTGGAACATAAGGAAGAGCATGGAGGGTATTCGGAAAAAGGAGGGAAAAATGAAGGGGGGTGAATTAGAGGGGAAGATGAACCATGAGAGACCATGGACTCCAGGAATCAAACTGAGGGTTGGGGGGGCAGTGGGCGAGCCCGGTGATGGGTATTAAGGAGGACATGTTTTGCATGGAGCACTGGGTGTTGTATGCAAACAATGAGTCATGGAACAGTACATCAAAAACTAATGATTGGGGTGCCTGAGTGGCTCAGTGGGTTAAGCCTTTGCGTTTGGCTCAGGTTATGATCTCAGGGTCCTGGGATAGAGCACCACATTGGGCTCTCTGCTCGGCAGGTAACCTGCTTCCCCCTCTCTCTCTGCTTGCCTCTCTTCCTACTTGAGATCTCTCTCTCCGTCAAATAAATAAAATGTTAAAAAAAACAATGATTTACTGTATGATGACTCACATAACATAATAATATTATAATAAAAATATTGATAAGGAAATGTGCTCAATGAAGCCTCACAGTACAGAGCACTCAATAAAGATCTATTATACAATGATCTAGGGCAAACTGTTGGTCATCTCAAAAGCAGATGAAAATCATAGCTTAGTTTCCTATGCCACAGTTACTTTATGCAAGTAAATGATTTGTGGGTGATACAGGTAGGGAAAATGTTATTTAATTTTAAAAATTTTGCTCACTTAATTGTGGAAGACCCTGAAGGTATAAAAGTTTGAAAGGTAAAATTATGATCAGATATTTGAACATGTTGCTTTTTCCCTAAGGGTCATTTTACATAGAGTTTCTCAGGACCTGATAAATATTTCCTCTTTTCTTAATGAAACTATCAAACAAGGGTTTGATAACATAATTAAATTTCACAATTTTCAAAAAAGTTTTTTACTTCAACATAACAAGGAAAGGAAGGTGACAATTAAGAGAAGGATTCAAGGAGGCCAGGGGAGGCTGACCAAAAGCTTTCTGATAAACTCTTAATTATTCTTTCCTTTTTTAAAATATCTTTTTTGGTAGCTGATGGAAGAACAAATCTCGAGTTAAAATTTCATGGATTTTAACAAAAACACATAAATATTTGTTACCTAATAATTACTTTGTGATTTTTTTAAATAATTGTTCTTATGTCAATATGAGAAATAGGTAAGAAACATATTTGTTTAATAGAGGGAAATCATTTTTTTAATCTGAATATGGATCATTGTTTTACTGATTTACTGTACATTTCTTTAAAATATTTTATTTATTTATTTATTTGTCAGAGAGAGTGAGCACAGGCAGACAGAGTGGCAGGCAGAGGCAGAAGCCACCCAGGCGTCCCCCCCCTTTTTTTTTAAGTCTGGCAAAGATTTATTAGGAAGCTTATTAGTTACGGTGAATAAAAACCCATGAACAGAAGAACTGAGATCTCCAATATTGGGCACTGCGCTTATGACACTAGTTAGTAGTCGTACTGTTTTACTGTCATACTGTTTTACTGATTGGCTACTTGCTAGCAGGGAATGGTGTTTCCATTATAAACTTCATTTTAGTGAGTTAAAAAAAATCTATGAAGAGTGATGTCAACTTTAAAATCTTTCTAAAATTGATTTGACACTTGAGAATAATTTTATCTTCACAAATTTTAATGACCAAAAAGTTTATCTGGCTTGCTCTTGTGTTACAGTGAATTAGAACAAATTGTGAAGTATGTTCAGCTGCAATTTGAAGGGTGTTAAAAAAATTATGACTACGATTTCCAAAAAAGTTGGAAGTATTAGTCCAGAGTTTTAGTTGAATTGTATTTGTCATTTAACAGAAGGGGTCTAAGAAGGAGAATTAATCTTGAAGAATACCTAATTTGCAAGTGAATTTTCTGTGGTTCTCTTAAGTCTTTTCTTAAATTCCCTGGAACTCCCCTGTAACATAATTTTTCATCAAAGCAGAATTCACTAAATATGAGTTTCTCTTATGCCTAGAAGGGGCTGGGCAGTTATTGAAGTAATAAAAGAAAATACATTAAAACATTAGAAATACAAGGCTGCTCACACAAGCATTTGCACAATAAATATTTCTTGATTGAACTGAAATATTAAAAAGAAGCTCCAGTGTACTTTTGACATTAGGGAATGGCTGTTCAGTTCAGCTAGTTTTTGTACATATGAACAGGGATGGGTTGGACAACTTCTGAGGCAGTTAGTTCCGTAGATTGCAGCCCCCTCAACTAGATATTTTGTGAATATGTGGTACTGATTACAGAAAAATGGGCTTTTTAAACTAGATGAAGCAATTAAAATCTCCCTCCAGCAGTGTTGAAAATGAGCTACTAGTTGCACAGAAGCCCTTATACACATGTAACCTTCATGGTGTTATTTTTTGAAGTCTAATGTTCAAAAGAAACATGACATTAATTTGTAATTATTCTTTTATTCATCTATCCTTTTAGTTATTCAAAGATATTTTATGCTTTATATGGACCAAGCAATGAGTTAAACACAGAGCATTTGATGATAAAGAAGAAAGTGTCCTTAAAGAAGCTAAAATTTTCAGGGGTCTAATGCCATTCACAAATAATCAATATTGAATATTAAAACTACAAGAATGTAGCAAAGAAAAGAGTAATATATTTTTCTGAGATCAGAACATGCATTATAAAGGAGATATGATAAAGGTGAATATAAGAAAATGGTATCTGATTTTGCTTAATATGCATTAAGATTTTACCTAAATTTACAAAAGGATTTTTTAATTAACATATAATGTATTATTTGCTTCAGGGGTATAGGTCTATGAATCACTGGTCTTACACAATTCACACCACTCACCATAGCACATACCCACCTCAATATCCATAACCCAGCCACCCTATCCCTCCCCCCGCCCCAGTAAACCTCAGTTTGTTTCCTGAGATTAAGAGTCTATTGTGGTTTATCTCCCTCCCCTGTCCCATCTTGTTTCATTTTTCCCCTCCCTTCCCCCTTGACTCCCTGTCCTGACCCAGAAATTCCTTATATCAGAGAGATCATACTATAATTGTCTTAACTGACTTGTTCCACTTAACATAATACCCTCTAGTTCCATCCACATCATTGCAAATGGCAGAATTTCATTTTTGATGGCTGTGTATTATTCCATTGTATATATATATACCATGTCTTCTTTATCCACTCATCTGTTGATGGACATCTAGGTTTTTTCCACAGTTTGGCTATTGTGGACATTGCTGCCATAGACTTTTGGGTGCACATGCCACTTCAGATCACTACATTTGTATCCTTAGGGTACATACCCAGTAGTGTGATTGCTGGGTCAGAGGGTAGCTCTATTTTCGATTTTTTTTTTACTACAGAAATAAATCCCAGAATTTATTTAGATTGTTAAGGTGGTATATTTTCAAGGGGAAAAAAGTTATGGATTACTTAATAATTGGTACTAATATCCTAGATATATATCTGGAAGAAAATAAATATGGACCATTTCTTATAACAAATACAGAAATAAAATCCAGATGCATTGAAGTTTTAAATAACAAAATTAAGAAACTGTAAGAAAATCTGAGATCTCACAATCTACAAGTGTCTAGAATTCATGACTCCCTAATATAACTGGAAACCCAGGAGTTAAGTATAAATGCATTTGGTTAAGTAAAAACTGAAAACTTTTATATGGAAATAGATCTTATAAATAAAGATAATTAATAAAAAATAGATATGGGAAAATTATCTGTAACAAATGATAAAAGTTTAAATTAATATGCAAAAGTATCTTACAAATAGATAAGATGAGGAAGTAACCCAATAAAATTATGGGCAAAGACAATTCACTGATGAACAAATCTGTGGTAAACCAAAGAAAAGATGTACAAATTTACAAGTAGTAACCATGAATATGCAAATTACATTAATAACATTATTATCACTTTACACCCATCAGACTGACACAAATTTAAAAGAGCCACAACATTTATTGCTGGCTGGGATGTAATGAAAAGGATATTCTCATATATTGCTCATGGAAATGTGAAGTGTTACAGCATTTGGGTAAAGCAATCTGGTATCATTTATTATAATTAAAACACATACTTGAACTTAGACCCATCCAACAATACATTCCTGGGTATTCCATAAAAATGGAAGTATTTATTTACACAGACAAATGTAAAAAGATATTGGTTGCAGCATTGTTAGTAGCAGCAGAAGAAAAAGAAAAACTAGAAACAAAAGCAATGCCTATCAATAGAAGATGGCTTTTAAAAATTCCAGTCATCAAAAATAATGAACTGGAGCTCTACCACACAACTTAGAGGATTTTCAAATAAGAAACTGTTGAATGAGAAAAGCAAGTTGCAGAAAAACATGTAATATATCATTGTACTTCCATAAACACACACACACAAAATAAATCTTATATATGTATATTATGTGAATAGGCATGTATATTATTCATTATATGAGGATTACATGAGGACAGATAAAAATATACAGCAATGATGCATTCCCTGCTATTTTAAAGGCTAGTTGGGAGCCAGAGAGGCTGATGTGAAAGGAAGGAAGAGGGCTGAAGCAAATAAAAAAGAAAAGAAAAAGTTGCCATAAAAGGAGCATTTCATAATTTTACGGCTATTCATTTGAAAAAATTATGTATATGTGGGTACATATAGTTAAAATAAGTATTCTCAAAAATATATTAGATTTAAAATATTTTAAGGAAAAAATAAGTACACTAGTAGAAAAAATATTTTGCTCTTCTAGTGATCAAAGAAATTCAAGGTAAAAAAATGAGATATCATTTTTCCATAAAAGACTAGAAAAGATTTGAAAAATTGGTAACACCCACCAGCTGGGTGGGAGTGAAAAATTAAATACTTTTGATGCTTTGTGAGAGTAAATTGTTATAACCTTTCTGAAGGAAACTTTGGCGATATTAAGAAGAGTCTTTAAATAAACACTGTGTAATCATACAGAAATGTACATACAGAATAAATACTGCCATTAATGCCAAGAAGTTGTAAGCAAGTTAAATAAATGAAACAGCACATGTAAAGTGCTTAGCATATGCCTGGAATGTCATTAGCATCAAATAAATGTTCAAAAACAGGGGGACTGGGTAATTAAGTGGTAGTCCAACTCAGAAGGGAAAAAATACTGAAGCATTTAATAAGTAGTACTAGCATCCTGAAATGGAAAACAAATCAATTTGAAAAATGATAATGATGGGGACACCTGGCTGGCTCAGTCAGTAGAGCATGAGTCTCTTGATCTCAGGGTTTTAAGTTTGAGCCCTAGGTCTAACATAGAGATTACTTTAAAAAAAAATGAAAAAAAAATGAAAATGATAATGCTGATTTAGATTCATGACATAGAAAGACATTAACAAAACACAAGATATCATTAAAGGGAAAATGGAGTTGTAAGTAGTATCCACCTTTGAAAAAGCATTTGTAATTATATTTGTGGAAGAAAATCTCTAGAAAGAAGTAAACCAAAATGTTAACAGTGGTTATCTCTGAATGTGGACTTTTTGGTTTTTGAGGTTCATTTTTAATTTTTTAATTTTTTATTGACATATAATGTATTATTAGCCCCCGTGGTACAGGGCTGTGAATCGCCAGGTTTACACACTTCACAGCACTCACCATAGCACATACCCACCTCAATATCCATAACCCAGCCACCCTCTCCCTAACCCCCTTCCCCTAGCAACCCTCAGTGTGTTTTATAAGATTAAGAGTCTCTTATGGTTTGTCTCCCTCCCAATCCTATCTTGCTTCATTTTTCCTTCCCTACCCCCCAAACCCCCTACTCTGCCTCTCAAATTATTCATATCAAGATCATATGATAATTGTCTTTCTCTGATTGACTTAATTTGCTCAGCATATACCCTCTAGTTCCATCCACATCAGAAGAGGAAGAAGAAGAAGAAGAAGAAGAAGAAGAAGAAGAAGAAGAAGAAGAAGAAGAAGAAGAAGAAGAAGAAGAAGAAGAAGAAGAAGAAGAAGAAGTAATTTGATCAGGCGGGAGACTAGAACAGCTTTGGAGGAAGAGAATGAAGATGGTGACATCCCAATATCTGGCCCAGAGGAGCCGAAAGCTCAGGGCCCCACTCCTCAGTGCGCCCTCAGAGGAAAGCAAACAATTGCTCCTGTCTGCCTAGTCTCCGGCCGCACTCTGAACTCACCTAGCCTGTGACTAAGCATTTCTATCTTTGGGCCATGGCCCCTTTTGGAGTCTCCAATCCTACCAGATTTCTGCAGCACACTCCCATGCTGCTCCTCCCAGAGGAGGAAGGAGTGGTCTCTCTCCAGATCTGCCAATTGTGGGGTCCCTGCTCAAAGAACAGTAGTCTGACTGTGCCTTGGATCATGGTTTAAGGTAACCCCAAGCTGAGAGCCCACTCCTGGGATACATCTCTGCAGCCAGCTTCCCTGCTCTGATACCTAGGAGCTCTGTCACATTCAGACCCCGAGGGACCTGAGAACACATTTTCCCCATGAAGTCCCCACCCCCCTTACCTTCTGGAGTGATGTCCCTCAGTGGAGCAGACTTCTAAAAGTTCCAATTTTGTGCTCCACTGCTCAACCACTTGTCAGGAGCTGGCCCCTCCCCCCGTACTCTCTCTTCTTGAGATATCTTGAATATCTTCTTGAATATCACCTCAGATTCACTTCTCCACACGTCCTACCTTCCAGAAAGTGGTCAATTTTCTGTTCCTAGAATTACTGCTCTTCTCTTTGATCTCCTGTTGAGTTTGTAGGTATTCAGAATGATATGATAACTATCTAGCTGAACTCCTGGAACCCGATGATATTTATGTATCCTACTCCTCTGCCATTTTGCTCCTCCACCTCCAGAAGGATCTTTTTTTAAACATAAACAATTAAACATTTAAACAATTTTATTGGCATTTGTTAAAACAAATACTTGTCCTTAATTCATGTGTAATATAGAATAAACCTTAAATATATAGAATGGTTTTGTGTTAGGAAATTTTTGTTGCAATTGATTATTTCTAATCTAGATGTTCTTTTTCCTTATCTGCATAATAGGTCTTGTTATCTCAAAAACATTTTGAAGTTATTTTTCAAAAGTAAATTTGAAACTTCAAGACATTTACTTTAGTCATTATTCTAGTTATATTTAATATATACTATATGCCATGTGCTATAATGGATGCAGCATCAAATTTAGGTTATATAATGTACCAAATGAGTGGCAGTTGTGACTACCGATATTTTCTAAAGATTTTTGAGGTTTGCATGTGTTTGTTTCTGAGGGTTTGTGTATATGTGTTAGAACAGGAAAGTGTTTATTCAAGGTGAAAGGAAGTAATAATGGAATAGATGCTTATCAGATGTTTTAATAGGCTATTATAGTTAATAGAATTTTACAGCCTTTCAATAGCAAAATGTCTATTATTTAGAATCACAATCTGCTGTGATTCTTTATCATTTTAATTAAAATATTATTTATAAATAACATGCTAAAATTATCTTTTTTTGGTATTGTTTCTTTTAGGGATATTTTAAATATAGGATTTAAAATATTTTTAGATTTACAGACATGCTGAAAAGATGGTAAGTATTTGTTTATACTCATACCCAGTTTTTCCTATTATTAAAAATCTGTATCACTATAGTATACTTATCAAAAAGTTTTGAACCAATATGGATACATATTATAACAAAAATCCATCCTTTATTCATCTTTCCTTAATTTTTAATTCTGTGTTCAGATTTATTTTGTCTTACCATTTCAAGAATGTCATATAAATGGATTCATAGTGTCTAGCCTTTTCAAACCAGCTTCTTTTAGATAACATTATGCATTTAATATTTATACATATTGATGTGTGGATTTGCAGTTTATTCTTTTAAATTTCCAAATAGTACTCCATTGTATGAATGTATCACAGTTTATCTAGTCACCTACTGAAGGACATCTTGGTTGCTTCCAAATTTGGTCATTCTGAATAAAGCTTCTATAAACATTGATGTGCAGTTTTTTTGTTTATTTTTGTTTTTGTTTTTGTAAAAAAGTTTTCACTTCACTTGGGAAAATACCAAGGAATGTGATTATTAAGTTGTTTGGTATGTTTAGCCTTATAAGAAATTGCCATACTATCTTCAAAGTAGATGTATCATTTTTGCACTTGCATCAACAATGTTAGAGACCTCTAGCTGCTCTTTAGTTTTGTCATCATTTAGTATTGTCAAAATATATATTTTTAAACATTTTAGTCTTTCCATAGTTATACTGGAATCTCATCATAGAATTAGTTTTCTCTAATTTACATTTCTCTAATTGGCAATGATACTGATTATCTTTTCATATGTTACTTGTTAAGAGTTTTTATCATGAACATATGCTGAGTTTTATCAAATGTTTTTTTCTGTGTCTAATGAGATGACCATATAATGTTTTTATTCTATTAATGATATCTTATTTATTGGTTTGCACGTGTTGGACTATCCTGGCATCCCTGGGATAATCCCAGTTGATCATGATGAATGACTTTTTTAACGTGATGCTGAACTTGGTTTGTTAGTATTTTCTTGGGAAACTTTGCATCTATATCTATCAGCAATATTGGTCTGTAGGGTTTGTCTTGTTTTCGTGTAGTGTCCTTTTCTGGCTTTGGTATCAGGGTACTGAAAGCCTTTATATCTTTCTTGACTTATTTAACTGGTTAGCATCTCCAATACTATGTTGACTAGGAGTGGTGAGACTTTTTTTGCATTTTTTTGCATTGTTCTTATTAGGGGAAGTATTCATTCTTTTGCTGTCAGGTGTGATGTTAATTTTAAGATTTTTGTAGTGTCCCTATTAGACAGAATAAATTATTTTATTTTTCTATTTTGCTGAGAATTGTTACCATGTTTGAGTATTGGTTTTATCAAATTCTTCCAGCAATTAGTAAGATCATGTGGTTTTTCTTCTTTAGACTGCTTATATAATGGAGTACATTGATTAATTTTCAAATTTTGAACCAATCTTGTATCCTTGGAATAAACTCCACTTAGGTGTATTTTTTTTTTTTTTGGTGTATATGTTTTTTTTATATCGCTGAATTCTATTTGCCATTATTTTTTTATTTGCCTACATTTTATCAATGATTTATGTGTCTACATTGATGAGGAATAGTCATCATGGACTTTTCTTTTTCTTTGTAAATTCTTTGTTTTGATATTAGGTTAATGTTTACCTTTCAGAATGAAACCAGGAATGTTCCCTTCTCTTCTATAATAAATATGTAAAATTACTGCTATTTCTTCTATGAATGTTTGAAAAATTCTCCAATGATTTTATATGAGCCTGGAATTTTCTTATTGTGGAAATTCAAAGTTTAGAGGAGTATGCTGTCTAAAAGCTATCTGTATCAGGGCACCTCTGTGCCTCAGTCATTAAGCATCTGCCTTTGGCTCAGGTCATGATCCTAAGGTCCTAAGATTGAGCCCCACATTGGGCTCTCTGCTCAGCGGGAAACCTGCTACTGCTTTCCCAACTCCCTCTGCTTGTGTTCCCTCTCTTTTATCTATCTATCTATCTATCTATCTATCTATCTATTTTCAGCATAACAGAATTCACTGTTTAAGAAACACACACAGTGCTCCATGCAATATGTACCTTCCATAATACCCACCACCAGGATCCCCCAACCTCTCACCCCCCGCCCCTTCAAAACGCTCAGATTTTTTTCAGAGTCCATAGTCTCTCATGGTTAATCTCCCCTTCCAATATCCCTCAACTCCCTTCTCCTCTCCATCTCCCTATGTCCTCCATGTTATTTGTTATGCTCCACAAATAAGTGAAACCATATGATAATTAACTCTCTCTGCTTGACTTATTTCACTCAGCATAATCTCTTCCAGTCCCATCCATTTTGCTACAAAAGTTGGGTATTCATCCTTTCTGATGGAGGCATAATACTTCATAGTGTATATGGACCACATCTTCCTTATCCATTCGTCTGTTGAAGGGCATCTTGGTTCTTTCCACAGTTTGGCGACCGTGTGCATTGTTGCTATAAACATTGGGGTACAGATGGCCCTTCTTTTCACCACATCTGTATCTTTGGGGTAAATACCCAGTAGTGCAATTGCAGGGTCATAGGGAAGCTCTATTTTTAATATCTTAAGGAATCTCCACACTGTTCTCCAAAGTGGCTGCACCAACTTGCACTCCTACCAACAGTGTAAGAGGGTTCCCCTTTCTCCACATCCTCTCCGACACCCATTGTTTCCTGTCTTGCTAATTTTGGCCATTCTAACTGGTGTAAGGTGGTATCTCAATGTGGTTTTGATTTGAATCTCCCTGATGGCTACTGATGATGAACATTTTTTCATATGTCTGATAGCCATTTGTATGTCTTCATTGGAGAAGTGTCTGTTCATGTCTTCTGCCCATTTTTTGACATGGTTATCTGTTTTGTGTGTGTTGAGTTTGAGAAGTTCTTTATAGATCCTGGATACAAACTTTTGTCTGTACTGTCATTTGCAAATATCTTCTCCCATTCCGTGGGTTGCCTCTTTGTTTTGTTGACTGTCTCCTTTGCTGTGCAGAAGCTTTTGATCTTGATGAAGTCCCAAAAGTTCATTTTTGTTTTTGTTTCCTTTGCCTTTGGAGGCATATTCTGAAAGAAGTTGCTGTGGCTGATATCGAAGAGGTTACTGCCTATGTTCTCCTCCAGGATTCTGATGGATTCCTGTCTCATGTTGAGGTATTTTATCCATTTCGAGTTTATCTTTGTGTACTATGTAAGAGAATGGTCAATTTTCATTCTTCTAATATAGCTGTCCAATTTTCCGAGCAACATTTATTGAAGAGACTGTCTTTTATCCACTGTATATTTTTTCCTGCTGTGTCGAAGATTATTTGACCATAGAGTTGAGGGTCCATATCTGGGCTCTCTACTGTGTTCCATTGGTCTATGTGTCTGTTTTGATGCCAGTACCATGCTGTCTTGGTGATCACAGCTTTGTAGTAAAGCTTGAAATCAGGTAACATGATGCCACCAGTTTTGTTTTTCTTTTTCAACATTTCTTTAGCAATTCAGGATCTCTTCTGATTCCATACAAATTTTAGGATTATTTGCTCCAGCTCTTTGAAAAATACCGGTGGAATTTTGATCGGAATGGCATTAAAAGTATAGATTGCTCTTGGCAGTATAGACATTTTAACAATGTTTATTCTTCTGATCCAAGAACATGGAATGGTCTTCCATCTCTTTGTGTATTCTTCAGTTTCTTTCATGAGTGCTCTGTAGTTCCTCGAGTACAGATCCTTTACCACTTTGGTTAGGTTTATTCCCAGGTATCTTCTGATTCTTGGTGCTATAGTAAATGGAATCGATTCTCTAATTTCCCTTTCTGTATTTTCATTGTTAGTGTATAAGAAAGCCACTGATTTCTCTACATTGACTTTGTATCCTGCCACATTACTGAATTGCTGTATGCGTTCTAGTAGTTTGGGGGTGGAGTCTTTTGGGTTTTCCATATAAAGTATGATGTCATCTGCGAAGAGAGAGAGTTTGACTTCTTCCTTGCCAATTTGGATACCTTTTCTTTCTCTTTGTTGTCTGATTGCTGTTGCTAGGACTTCTAATACTATGTTGAAAAAAAGAGTGGTGACAATGGGCATCCTTGTCGTGTTCCTGATCTCAATGGGAAGGCTGTGAGCTTTTTCCCATTGAGGATGATATTTGCTCTGGGTTTTTCATAGATAGATTTTATGAAGTTCAGGGATGTTCCCTATATCCCTATACTTTGCAGAGTTTTAACCAGTAACGGATGCTGGATTTTGTCAAAGGCTTTTACTGCATCAATTGAGAGGACAATGTGGTTCTTCTCTCTTCCCTTATTGATTTGTTCTATCACATTGATTGATTTGTGAATGTTGAATCAACCTTGTAGCCAGGGATGAATCCCACCTGGTCATGGTGGATAATTTTATTAATGTGCTGTTGGATCCTATTTGCTAGGATCTTGTTGAGATTCTTAGCATCCATATTCACCAGGGATTTTGGTCTGAAATTCTCATTTTTGATGGGGTTTTTGCCTGATTTGGGGATCAGCGTAATTCTGGCTTCATAAAAAGAGTCTGGAAGTTTTCCTTCTGCTTCAATTTTTTGAAACAGCTTCAGGAGAATAGGTGTTATTTCTTCTTTGAAAGTTTGGTATAATTCCTGGTCTGTTATCAATTGTGAGTTTATCTTTGTGTATGGTGTAAGAGAATGGCCAAGTTTCATTCTTCTATATATAGCTGTCCAATTTTCCAAGCACCATTTATTGAAGAGACTGTCTTTTTTCCATTGTATATTTTTTCCTGCTTTGTCGAAGATTATTTGACCATAGAGTTGAGGGTCCATATCTGGGCTCTCTACTCTGTTCCACTGGTCTATGTGTCTGTTTTGATGCCAGTACCATGCTGTCTTGGTGATCACAGCTTTGTAGTAAAGCTTGAAATCAGGTAACATGATGCCGCCAGTTTTATTTTTGTTTTTTAACATTTCCTTAGCAATTCGGGATATCTTCCGATTCCATACAAATTTTAGGATTATTTGCTCCAGCTCTTCAAAAAATGCCAGTGGAATTTTGATCGGAATGCCATTAAAAGTATAGGTCAGAGCAATCTATACTTTCAATGTCATCCTCATCAAAGTATCACTGGCATTTTTCAATGTGGTGGAACGAACAATCCTAAAATTTGTATGGAGCCAGAAAAGTCCCAGAATCATCAAGGAAATGTTGAAAAAAAAAAGAAAAAAAAACTGGGGGCATCACGTTGCCCAGTTTCAAGCTATATTATAAATCTGTGATCACGAAGACAGCATGGTATTGAGAAAAAAAAGTAGACACAAGACCAATGGAGCAGAGTAGAGAGCCCATATATGGACCCACAATGATGTGGTCAAATAATCTTTAACAAAGCAGGAAAAAAATATCCAATGGAAAGAGGACAGTCTTTTCCATAAATGGTGCTAGGAGAACTGGACAGCTACATATAGAGGAATGAACCTCGACCATTTGCTTACACCATACACAAAGACAAAATCAAAATGAAAGACTTCAATGTGAGACAGGAATCTATCAAAATCCTAGAGAAGTATGTAGGCAGTAACCTCTTCAACATCAGGCACAGCAGCTTCTTTCCAAACACGTCTCCAAAAGCCAGAGAAACAAAAGCAAAAGTGAACTTTTGGGACTTCATCAAGATAAAATGCTTCTGCACAGCAATGGAAATAGTCAACAAAACTAAGAAGCAACCCACAGAATGGGAGAAGATATTTGCAAATGACACTACAGATAAAGGGCTGATGTCCGAGATCTATAAAGAACTCCTTAAATTCAACACACACAAAACAGATAATTAATTCAAAAAATGGGAAGAATACATGAACAGACACTTCTCCAAAGAGGACATACAAATGGCTAACATAAGTCTTTCTTCAAAAACCATGCAATAAAGAAGAGAGAGAAGTACAATATATATGTGTCTATCTATCTATCTATCTATCTATCTATCTATCTATCATCTATCTATCTATCATCTATCTATCTATCTATATCTATCTATGGCATACTTGTTTTCTGAGATTCCTGACTCTATTATTTGCTTTCTACAATAATTTGATTATTACTTCAAACATTTCTTCTCTTCCTGTCTGTTTTTCTTTTGATATCCCCATTACACATACGTTACACCTTTTACACTTTTTCCACAAGCGTTAAATATATTTTCATTCTTTTTTTTCTGTTTGATTTTAAGTTTGCAAATTTCATATTGAACTGTCTTCATACTTACTGATTCTTTGTTCTTGTCCAGTGTATAGATGATCATATCAAAAGCATTCATTATTTTTTCTACAGTTGTTAAATAGTATTTGTAGCATTTCATTTGCATATTTCTTAAGATTTCTAATTCTCTGCTTATATTGTTTACCTTTCCTTGCATCTTATCTACTTTTTGTTAGTACCCTTAACATATTAATCATAGTTATTTTAAATTCTCAGTCTGATGATTCCAAAATTTCTGTCTTTTCTGAGTCTGGTTTTGATGCTTGCTCTGTGTCTTTACTTAAGAAAATAAAATTTTTATTTGATTATAGTTGACAGGCAATGTTACATTAGTTTCAGGTACACATTTTAGTAATTTGACAAGTTCATACATTGTGCTATGTTCATCACAAGCATAGCTACCTTCAGTTCCATTATATCACTAGTATGATACCATTGACTCTATTCATTATACTGTGAGTTTTATTCCTGTGACTTATTCATTACTTATCTAGAAGCTTTGAGCCATTTTGCTTAACCTTAGACTCTTTCTGTCTGGCAACCATTAGTTTTTCTGTATTTATAGGTCTGATTCTACTTTTTGTTGGTTTATTCTTTTTTTTTCCATATAGTATGTGTGTCTTTCTCCATCTAACTTCATGCATCATGACACCCTCTAGGTCGATCCATATTGTCTCAAATGGCACAGAATTTCATTCAACAATATGTTTAAGAGGCCATTCACCAAAATCAGATGGGATGTATCCCTGGGATGCAAAAATGGTCCAATATTTGCAAATCAATCAACATCCCACACCACATCAACAAAACTAAGAATATAAATCATACGATCTTCTCAAAAAGCCTACAGCTAACTTAATACTCAATGTTGAAAAACTGAGAGGCTTCCCTCTAATATTAGGAACAAGACAAGACTGTACAGTCTTGCCAGTTTTATTCAACATAGTACTGGAAGTCCTAGCCACAGCAAATAAATAAGAAAAATAAATAAAAGACATCTGAATTGGAAAGGACAAAGTAAAACTGTCACTCCTTGGAGACAACAAGATACTATACATAGAAAACTGTAATTATTCTACAAAAAACCTACTCGAAATAAAAATCAGTACAGTGGCAGGACACAAAATTAATGCCCAGAAATCAGTAACATTTCTATACTAGTAACGACATAGGAGAAAGAGAAATTTAAATAGCAACCCCATTTATAATTTCACCAAAAGGAAATATCTAGGAGTAAACTTAACCAAAGAGGTGAAGAATGCATAGTCCAAAAACTATGAAATATTAATTAAAGAAATTGAAGATGACACAAATGGAAAGATAGTCCATATTCATGAATTGTAAGAATAAATATTATTAAAATGTCCATATTACCTAAAGCAATCTACAGATTCATGGCAATTCCTGTAAAAATACCAATTAGGACTTTTGACAGAGCTAGAACAAATAATTTTAAAACTTTTGTGGAAGCACAAAGTACCCCAAATAGCCCAAAAAAATTGAAAAAGAAGAAAAAAATTGGAAGTTTCACAATTCCAGATTTCAAAATGTACTACAAAGCTATAGTAATCAACCAGTATGGTATTTGCACAAAAGTCGATCATATGAAAGAGAAGAGAGTCCCTATTATTAAATCCAGGCTTATATGGTCAACTAATTTATGGCAAAGGAAACAAGAATTTTCAATGGGGAAAATACAATATCTTCAATATATGGTGCTAGGAAAATTGGACAGTTACATATAAAAGGATAAAACTGGACGACTTTCTAGTATACATACACAAAAATGAACTCAAAAGAAAGACCTAAATCTGAGCCCTGAAACTATAAAATTATTGCAAGAGAATATACCTGGATTTCTGTGTAGGGACATTTTTCTGTATCTGTTTCCAAGGACAAAGGAGACAAAATCAAAAATAAACTATTGGAACTACATCAAAATAAAAAGCTTTTGCACTGTCTCTTAATTTTTTTTATTTTTTGTCTTCAAGCGTGCTTTGTAGCTCTCTGTTTAAGGTGAAAAATTTGTACTAGATAAAGGAACTTAGGTAAATAGGTCTTTTAGGGTAAGGATTTATTTTTATCTGGCTGGTATTAAAATCTGCACAATGTTTGCTATTGCTGTAGGTGTCAGAAATTAAAATTCTCTATTTTCTTATTTCTCCCTTGTGGACCTTGAGTATTTTTAGATACCACTTTCTTTTTTTCTTAAGATTTTATTTACTTATTTGGGAGAGAGAGAGCACAAAGGGGGAAGCATCAGGCAGAAGGAGAGGGAGAATCAGGCATCCCAGGGAGCCTGATGAAAGGTTCAATACCAGGACTCCAGGATCATGACCTGACCTGAAGACAGATGCTTAACTGACTAAGTCACCCAGGTGACTCTAGACACTCCTTCTTAAATGTAGACATGGATTTTTTTTTCAGGGGTAACTAGAGGTTGGTATTTCCCTTTCCCATTTCAATTATTTTCGGTAAAGGGCCAGTCAGTTAGGCTCTGGTAATATAGTTTCCCTGAAGACATTTTTTTAATAAAAAGAATGGAATACTTTGGGTATATTTCAGAATGGGTACTTTTCTCCTCTGCCTGCCAAAATTACTAGGGGATTTTTCTCTGATTTTCACCATGGGAACCTGTAGGTCTCCTGGAGGTAAAACCCAGGAAAGTGTTCGCCCCCTCTAAGATTGGCTGTCATTGATGTTTAATTCTCAAGTTTGTCTACACTGAGCTGTGGTAATTTGTCAACTGCAGTTTAAGTTTTCTACCATGGTTATTGTCTCTATTGGTAGATTATTTTTCTAGGTTTCTGGTCTCATAAGATGTGGTTCTGTGTATTCACTTTTCTTTACAATTTTGAGAGCAAAGTTTCACTCTGGGCCCTCAATTCTCTGATGGACCTAAGAAAAATCATGATTTTCAGTTTATTGAGTTTGGTTTTTCTCATTATGAGGGTAAGAGTGACGACTTCTAGAAAACTATAATTGTTTTTCCCTGAATTGCATTTCCCTGATGAATTGCATTTCCCTGATGAATAATGATGTTAAACATGTTTTCATGTGTTTACTGGCCATATTTATACGTCATTGGAGAAAGATCTATTCAAATTCTTTGTTCATTTTTTAGATTTTATTTATATATTCCAGAGTGAGAGAGAAGAGGGGTATCAGAGGGACAGGGACAAGCAGACTCCATGCCAAACACAGAGCCAGGCACAAGGCTCAGTCCCAGGATGCTTAGATCATGATGCAAGTCGAAACCAAGAGCCGAATGCTTAACTGAGCCACCCAGGCAACCTCCCTTTGCTCACATTTTAATTAGGCTATTTGTCTTCTAATTTATTGAGTTGCAAAAGCTGTAGTTTTTAGAATATACATTTTTCATTTCTTTTATTAAATTTATTCCTAAGTAATGCGTTTCTTTTGATACTATTTTAAATGAACTGTTCTTTCAACTTCATTAGTTCTTCTATTTGTTTATAGAAATACATTTTATATTAATTAATTAATTCAGAGAAACAGAGAGAGAGGTAGAGAGAGAATCTTTTCTTTTTTTTATATTCAGTTAGCTACTGTGTAGTACATTAGTTTTTGATGTACTGTTCAATGATTCATTAGTTACATATAACACTCAGTGCTCATCACAACATATGCCCTCCTCAAAACCCATTGTCCTGCAACCCCTGCCCCCGAACCCCCCTCCCCTCTGAAACCCTCAGTTTGTTTCCTGTGGTCCATAGTCTCTCATGATTTGTCTTCATCTTTGATTTCTCCCCCTTCAGATTTCCCTCCATTCCCCTCTGATCCTCCATACTATTGCTTATGTTCCACATATGAGTGAAACCATATGATAATTGTCTTTCTCTGCTTGACTTACTTCACTTAGCATAATCCTCTCTAGTTCCATCCATTTCAGTGCAAATAGTGGGTATTCATCCTTTCTGATGGCTGAATAATATTTCATTGTATATATGAACCATATCTTCTTTATCCATTCATCTGTGGAAGGGCATCTTGGCTCCTTACACAGTTTGGCTATTGTAGATATTGCTGCTTTGTAGTAAAGCTGGAAATCAGGCAATGTGATACCCCCAATTGTGTTTTGCTTTTTCAGTATTTCCTTAGCAATTTGGGGTCTCTTCTGTTTCCAAACAAATTTTAGGATTGTTTGTTCTAGCTCTTTGAAAAATCCCGTTGGAATTCATTTTGAAATTTCAATTTCTTTCATGAGTGTTCTGTAGTTCCTTCAGTACAGATCCTTTACCTCTTTGGTTAGGTTTATTCCCAGGTATCTTATGGTTCTTGGTGCTATAGTAAATGGAATCAATTCTCTAATTCCCTTTCTGTATTTTCATTGTTAGTGTATAAGAAAGCAACTTAGGTGAAATGGATGCAACTGATTTCTGTACATTGATTTTGTATCCTGCCACATTACTGAATTGCTGTATGAGTTCTAGTAGTTTGGGAGTGGAGTCTTATGGGTTTTCCATATAAAGTATCATGTCATCTGTGAAGCGAGTTTGACTTCTTCATTGCCAATTTGGATACATTTTATTTCTCTTTCTTGTCTGATTGCTGTTGCTAGGACTTCTAAAACTATCTTGAACAAAAGTGGTGAGTGAAGATACTTTGGTCCAAACCTATGGGATACAGCAAAGGCAGTCCTAAGGGGGAAATACATTGCCTTCCAAGCCTCCCTCAAAAAAAACCTGAAAAAATCCAGAATACACCAGCTGTCTTTACACCTTAAAGAAATGAATAATCAACAACTAATTAAGCCAACCCCACACACAAGAAGGGAAATAATCAAGATTAGAGCAGAGATCAATGAGGTAGAAACTAGAGATACAGTAGAACATATCAATGAAACTAGAAGCTGGTTTTTTGAAAGAATCAATAAGATCGATAAACCATTGGCCAAACATCCAAAAGAAAAAAGAAAGGACCCAAATTAATAAACTTGTGAATGAAAAAGGAGAGATCATGACTAACACCAAGGAAATAGAAACAATCATCAGAAATTATTATCAACAGTTATATGCCAATAAGTTAAGCAACCCAGATGAAATGGATGCATTCCTGGAAACCTATAAACTTCCTAAACTGAATCAGGAAGAACTTGACAACCTGAATAGACCAATATCTAGTAATGAGATTGAAGCAGTGATCAAAAACTTCCCAAAAAACAAAAGCCCAGGACTGATGGGTTCCCTGGGGAATTCTACCAAACTTTCAAAGAAAAAATAACACCTATTCTCCTGAAGTTGTTTCAAAAAACTAAATCAGAAGGAAAACTTCTAGACTTTCTTATGAAGCCAGCATTACACTGATCCCCAAACCAGGCAAAAACCCCATCAAAAATGAGAATTTCAGACCAATATCCCTGGTGAATATGGATGCTAAGATTCTCAACAAGATCCTAGCAAATAGAATCCAACAGCACATTAATAAGATTATCCACCATGACCAGGTGGGATTCATCCCTGGGTTACAAGGATGATTCAACATTCACAAATCAATCAATGTGATAGAACAAATCAATAAGGGAAGAGAGAAGAACCACAAGGTCCTCTCAACTGATGCAGAAAAAGCATTTGACAAGATACAGCATTCTTTCCTTATTAAAACGCTTCAAAGTATAGGGATAGATGGAACATTTCTATGAGAAACCCACAGCTAATATAATTGTCAATGGGGAAAAGTTACAGCCTTCCCCTTGAGATCAGGGTTATTTGTTACTTGAGCGTTGAGTTTGAGAAGTTCTTTATAGATCTTGAATATCAGTCCTTTATCTGTAGTGTCATTTGCAAATATCTTCTCCCATTCCGTGGGTTTCATCTTAGTTTTGTTGATTGTTTTCTTTGCTGTGCAGAAGGTTTTCATCTTGATGAAGTCCCAAAAGTTAACTTTACTTTTGTTTCCCTTGCTTTTGGAGACATGTTTTGAAAGCAGTTGCTGTGGCTGATGTTGAAGAGGTTACTGCCTATGTTCTCCTCTAGGATTTTGATGGATTCTTGTCTCCCATTGAGGTCTTTCATCCATTTTCAGTTTATCTTTATGTATGATGTAAGGGTATGGTCCACTTTTATTCTTCTACATGTAGCTGTCCAATTTTCCTAACACCAATTATCGAAGTGACCGTCTTTTTTTTCCATTGGATATTTTGTCCTGATTTTTCAAAGATGAGTTGACCATAGAGTTGAGGGTCCATTTCTGGATTCTCTTTTCTGTTCCATTGTTCTATATTTCTACCTTATGATTCAGCAATTGCACTACTAGGTATTTATCTAAAGGAAAAATTTACAGTGAATCAAAAGGGCACCTGCAACCCAATGTTTATAGCAGCAATGTCTACAATAGCCACAATATGGAAAGAATCCATATTTTCATAGGCAGATTAATGGATAAAGAAGATGTGGTATATATAGATGTATATATACAATGGAATATTATTCACCCATCAAAAAGAAGTCTTACTATACCTAATGATGTGGATGGAACTAGAAGGTATTATGTTAAGTGAAATAAGTCAGTCAGAGAAGCACAATTATCTTATGATTTCACTCATATGTGGAATTTAAGGAACAAAACAGATGAACAAATGGGAAAGGAGGGGAAAACAAAATAATATGAAATCAAAGAGGAAGACAAACCATAGCAGACTCATACTTAAGGAAACAAACAGAATTTCTAGGATGGAGGTGGGTGGGGTGATGGGGTAACTGGGTGTGGGAATTAAGGAGAGTACCTGATGTATGAGCCCTGGTTGTTATATGTAACTGATGAATCACTAAACTCTACCTTTGAAACTACTAACACACTGTATGCTTCTTAATTGTTTTTAAATAAAATAAAATTAAAAATACAGTAAATTAAAAATACATCTTATCATGTACAACTTTTAAACTATAATAATGTACCTTATTTCCTTCTATGCACACAAGTCTAATATTACAATATTTTTAAAAATATAAACACAGGCAAGTCTTCTAGGAACATTTTATAATAAAATAATTCCTAATGTTTCTTTATAGATTGATCAAGAACTTCCAAAATACAAATTCCTATACACAGTGGTAGTTTTACTTAAAATGAATACTTAAGTAATTTAGTACATTGACAGCCTTTGGATAAGCTGACATTATATATTCAGCTAAGTAGGCAACAAGCCATAATGTGAAATGTGAAAAGTGTATTGGCAAATAATTTTCAAAATCTAAGTCAACTTTTATCATTAAATACAGGAAATACACTGATTTGCTATGATAAATAAAATGTGATGTAGTGGGGCACCTGGGTGGCTCAGTGTGTTAAGCCTCTGCCTTCGGCTCAGGTCATGATCCCAGTGTCCTGGGATCGAGCCCCATATCAGGCTCTCCGCTCGTTCGGCGGGAAGCCTGCTTCTCCCTCTCCCACTCCCCCTACTTGTATTCCCTCTCTCGCTCTGTCTCTCTCTGTCAAATAAATAAAATCTTTTAAAAAAATGTGATGTAGTAACACTACAGTTACTGCTGTTATCATGTGTTTTGAGAAATGTGTACAGTATTCAAACCTTAACAATACTCATGAATGAAAAATATTTTAGGAAAAATAAATCTTTTCATGCAATTATGTACAGTTTCACTATGTACATTTGAAGGCAAGATTTTTCTCTCCTGTGAAACAGACCATTGTTCTATAAGAGAATGGTTTTTAGTTTTCCTAGTGCCTTTGTTTTGTCACCTCTTGCATTGCATTATTTTGCTCTATTTTTTTTAGTTTTGTTTGTAAATATCATGCCAGTTAAAATGAAAACCATTTTAGAAAAAAGTCTGGATGTTAAAAACAAAAAAAATAATAGCCTTTCTAAATGACACCATCTGATTCAAGTAAAGAAAAATGGCTGAAACAATAGTAATATAAACACATATTTCATGAAGAGTACAAAGAGTAATGCTGAGAATTTTAGTTAACATGTTTCAGAAAGCTGATGTATGTCTTATGAGGAATCTGAGGGGAAGATTTCATAGCAGAAAGTAGTAAGGTAGTCTGTGTTGACTTAAGTGGGGACCCAACTGGACTGTGAGACTGTGGGATGCCTATGAATTCAAGGTGCTTTTTTAAAAAAGATTTTATTTATTTATTTTTTTGACAGATAGAGATCACAAGTAGGCAGAGAGAGAGAGAGAGAGAGAGAGAGAGAGAGGAGGAAGCAGAATCCCTGATGAGCAGAGAGCCCGATGTGGGGCTCCATCCCAGGACTCTGGGATCATGACCCAAGCTGAAGGCAGAGGCTTTAACCCATGAGCCACCCAGGCACCCCTCAAGCTGCTTTTAAAAGAGGAACTCCCCACTGTTGTTCAGACATCCTTCCTCATTTTCAAATCCCCTGAAGCTTCTCATACTCTACTGACTCAGTTTCCATAATTTAAGTATCTTCTTTTCTGCTAAATAACTTGCCCATGTAACTGGTGTGTTTTCCTTCTCTATTTGTGCATTTTTCTTTACCTGCTATTTTAGGATGGAATGTTCCGAATGTATCTGTTAAGTCCATCTAGTCCAGTAAGTCATTCAAAGCCATTGTTCCTTGTTTTCTGTTTAGATGATCTGTGCATCTATGTAAGTGGTGTGTTAAAGTCCCCTACAACTATTGTGTTATCATCCATTAGTTCCTTTATGTTTGCTATTATTTTATATATTTGGGTGCTCCCCTGTCAGGTACATAAATATTTACAACAGTTATAACTTCTTGTTGGATTGTCTATTTTATTATTATATAGTGGCCTTGTCTCTTGTTAAGTATTTGTTTTAAAGTCTATTTTTTCCCAATCCCAGTGAGTATCCTTATGATATTTCCTTTAAATTCTTCATCAGGTCTATTACATATAGCTGCTACATTTAGATCTCTGGCCATGGCTTTATTTTGTTATTTCATTTGGGATCAATCCCTTTGTCTTCACATTTGTCCAAGTATCTGCCTTCTTCTCTGTGTTGGAAAAGCCAGTTATAGCTCCTGTTCCTGAAATAATAGCCTTATGAAAAAGAAGTTATCTAATGCCCAGGGCCTGGTACTTCAGAAAGTGTTTCCGGTGTGTCCTGCATGTGCTCTCCTGTTGTGTTCTAGCTGCTCTGTCCTTCAGGCCAGTCATCTACAGATGCCATGCTTTCCTGCTGTGGGCCGTGTTTAGTTCTTGGCCTGAATGTGGCAAGTTTTAACTAGGTGTTCTCTGGCCTACTTGTGAAACGGCCTGACACCATTTTCCTTGGAACTGAGGCCCTTCTAAAACTCTCTGGTTAGGAAATGTGGTGTGGACAGGGGTTTTGCTCATTTTGGGGGGGGAGGGACCCACCATACTGTGACTGAGGGAAGCATGGCTGAGATGGGCTGTCCTACAGGAGCATGGGGTCATGGCTTCATGTGATCAAGTTAGGCAGCCAATGTCCATGCTGTGCCACTTCTCACAAGTGGTTCTGTTTCTGCTGAGGGGTGTGGGATGGATATGATCTCCACCTACTCCTTTGTTCCTGGAGAGGTGTCTCTGTGAATGCTGCCTCTCAGTCTGAGGAGCAAATAATCTCCCCCCTCTATGTGGTCCCAGCACTCCTTAGATCACTGTTTCCACACTGTCCCTGGGTTTTTTGCCTGACTTCTCTCCAGGAGCAATGCAGTGCCTTCTGGGCTCTATCCCAGCCAAGCCCACTTAACTTTAAAATCCTAGGCCTTAATACTCACTTGTTGCAAGAACTCACAAAATTCAGTCTCTCCCATTTTCCACATCAATGGCTTTGGGGAAATGCTCTCTTCCTGCAGTCCCCTGTGTGCTACTCTCTCTCTTGCCCTTTTTGTGACCACAGCTCCCTCCCTCCCTTACAGAGCAGCCACAGTCCATTTCTCCCCTAAATCATGTCTCCTCACTTCTTGCCTTCTTTTATGTGGCTTCTTATCTCCCTTCAGGTCATTTTCTGGGGGTATCTAGGATGATAGGATAGTTATTTAGTTGTGTCAGTAGGACGAGGTGAGCCTAGGGTTCTCCTACTCTATCTCCATTTTCCTGCTCTCAGTATTTATTTTTGATCAAGGAATTGGCCTATTTATGTTAGGACAGAATTTCTCATTCATATTGTGCATATGTGCTTTCAATGTAATTCCAATTATTAAAGTCTTTGCAGGTGTTTTGATATCTCAACTTGATATGCATTACCTGGGACATTCTGTTGTTTAGCAGTGGTTTAGTGTAAATCTCAAAGTCTTTGGTGTGCAGATGAAGATCAGATCTCCATGCATGCACCATTCAGAATTAATATCAGGGTTTCATAAACAACTTTATAGGCTCACTGTCTTGATTTCATCTCTCTTCCTAATCTCTCTTGTGATTTCCAGTTTTGGGGTTTCTTCTCTCCAGTCATTTGTACAGATACTTGAAACTTACTCATTTTCCTATATTGGGTATTTCCATTCCTGTGCCTGGGGTTAAGTTCAAGTGGTAGAAGTCTGAAAAAAATATCAGTGACATTGGCCCTATCTTCTTAAAAATAGATTTTTTTTTTTTAATCAGGGAAATTTTCGTGCCTTTGTTTCCATACTACAGATTGTGTGAAAGGTAGGATGTGAGGGATGGAGAAAGGAAAATAAAAACACAAAGGCAAAAAAATCAAGTTTTTCTATAATCTTTGAACAGTAAGAGTTCCCTTTCTTGCTCCTTGATCTAGACCTAGAAGGTTTCTCCTATTTGGCTTTCTGATTCACCAGTACCTGTTTATAAATTTCAGATTATGTTGAGTTCCACTGGGGAAATACTTGGGGAAAAAGTTACTCAGAATTACTACTGGATCAGGAGTGGTTTGAATTTGATTTTCTTCCTATATCTTCCTGCTGGCATACTTTTCAAAATTCTCAAATATTTACATCATGGATTTTGTCCTGGCATGCTTATGCTGTGTGTGAGAGAAAGTGTGGCATGTATTTACTATGTTTTACATGGAATGACCATCAGTTTTGTTTACATTAAGTATTTTGGCCTTTCCCTGTATGTTTAGATACACCATTTCTATACCACTAATCACACAGGTAAATAAGTAGTTCTTGCTATCCATGTAACAAAGGCCCTGAGTTTTGATGAACTTTGGTTAGGATTACCCATCAGTCTACTGATTTCTTGTAGTCCTAAGGGAGAAAGGAAATACATACTAAGATATTACTATGAAGCACAAGTAAATTCACAACCATATGCTTTACAGTTTAAGCTTTTAAAATTTATTTCATTTACTTTTAATAATGTTTGCAAACTCTTAAAAGTTTATAGCTCAAATGTTTATTTTAATGCATATTTTTATTTAACTAGACACTATTATTACAGCATTAAAGTAAGGCACACAATACATCATTACTGTATTACTTCCATTACAGGTCTTTTCTACATTAAAGACCTGTAATGTGACTTTAATATTGTTATTATATCCTAATGTCATATAATAATACTCTGAAGATGAAATTGTTCCCATTTTCTTTTCAGTATAATGAATAGTAGTATGTCAAGGGATAACAGATACTTTTGCCTTCTCTTTAGATTGGCGAATAGGAAATACAGGAATTCAGGACAAAATGTAGTCATCTGTGAATGAATGCCATTAGAAATTATGATACAGACTTCCTTTCTCAATGAAAAAAATATCCTGACCCCCAAAGATAAGAGCAGATAGTAATTGCCCAGCTTCTATGATTTCTGGCCAGAAATCTTCATAATAGATTGTTATTAAAAAAAAAAAAGTCTTATTTATTTATTTGAGAAAGAGAGAGAGAGAATCTCAAGCAGACTCCACATTGAGTACAGAGCCTGATGTAGGGCTCAATTTTAGGACCCTGAGCTGAACCTAACCAAGTTAGATGCTTAACTGACTGCACCTCCTAGGCAACTCTAGATTTTTTATTTTTACTGCAATATACAATACAGTTTCCTTTTATTATTGAGGATCATCATATTATGTTCTTTCAAATAGAAAGGATAGTTTTTTCCCCTAAGACAGTGTGCTACTGTTGTTACTGATGTTCTTGTTTTTCAAGCTCAAGGAAAGAATTTTTTTGTTCTTTATAAAAAGATTTTACTTATTTATTTGGGAGAAAGAAAGAGAGAGAGAGAGAGCATGAGTGGGGTGAGTGTCAGAGAGAGAAGCAAACTCCCCACCAAGAAGGGAGCCTGATATGGGGTTCAATCCAGGATCATAACCTGAGCCAAAGGCAGATGCTTAACCTACTGAGGCACCCGGGTGCCCCATTTTGTCTTTTGAACAAACATTTAAGATAGAGGACAATTAGAGAAAGGGAAATGTTACCATCTGGGGACCCAATGCTTATTTCAAAATGAATGGGTGGAATAAAATGTGTCCTGGTTCTTTTGTATCAATACAATTATAGATCTCTACTGTCTTACTGTTATGAACATCCCTGGCCCCCATTTGCCTTCCTTTGTTTTTCCATTTTCTTCCTCCTCTTTATTCCATATTCTTCCACCCCTTCTGGCATGTGTTTCTTTTGTTCAGTAACACTTTTGGTAATAACATTAAAGGGAACTTAGTGAGAATATTTATATATCTATGTGTACTTATAGTATTATATATACATAGTTAAAATATACAGTTAATAAAATTATATATATACAATACATATATGTATATGTACATATATATGTATATTACATTGTTATTATATACAACTGTGTATGTGTATATAATTGTATGTATACATAAAATATATATGTCCATATATGTGTCTATATAGATATATAATTGTATATATAGTATATATATTTGTGTATTTTGAAAGTTAATTTACCCTGAGTTAGTCAATCAATTAATTAATATCCTTATTTCAAAAGAAATTTATTTTCTGCTATTGTAAGCTTGCTTTTTTCCTAAATGTGGAATTGAAGCTCTCTGCATCTGGAAAAATAAGAATATAATTCTCTGCCTTGAGTCACATTCATAAAAAAGTGAATTATAGATAGATAGAAAAATAAAATTATACCTTAATGAGAAAATGCAAAGATAGCATTCTCTATATAGTTTTGAAAGCCTTATCAAAGAATATAATACACCCAAAGCATACATTTTTTTTTCCTGAAATTTGAGGAAATTATTAGATATTAGAGAAATATTTCCTGGCTTTCTATTGAGCCAAATATTGGTTTAAGAAATCTGAAAATACATAACAAAACATATACCAAAATTTATTCAGAATTCTATAACAGGCTTTTAAAAAGTGTACAGTTGTTTACAAGAAAGAAAATTATGACTTTGATTTCAACTTTTATACTCTTCAACAGGCATACTTATGATTGTCAATATATTATTCCAGTCAAGCATTGTAAACTGGAGCACTTTTTTATGATGGAGATGTTTTATTTATGTGCTGGCCAATAGCCACTAATCATGTGTGGCTATTGAACACTTGATATATGGCAAAACAATCGAGGACCTAATGAGTTAGTATTTATCGTATACTGCATTGTATTAACATTTTATATTTATCTCATTACTCATATTCATTAAAATCTCCTTAGTATATTGTTTATGGTGGAAGAAACCATGGTGAAAATAAAGTAAGGTTTCCAAAGTCACACTTATTGAATACCAAAAGTTGGTATGCGTACCCAGGTATGCATTATTTGAGATCCCATTTTGGAGCCTGCATTGTGTATATATATTTTAAAGTCAGGATTATTGAATTATAGCTTACATATAGTAAATTCACCATTTAGGGTATACAGTTCTATAAATTTTGACATGTATACAGTTATGTAGCCATCATCACCAAAATGAACATGCAGAAAATTTCTATCACTGATAAAGTTCATTCTTGCCCCTTTGTGAACAAACCCTCTGATCATTCTTGGCAATTACTGATCTGTTCTTCTGCACCTATGGCTTTGCCCATTCAAGAATGTTATATAAGCATAAATATATGTTATATGTACCTAATTTGAATGTTGTTTCTTTGCATTCATCAATGTTGTTACCTTTATAGTAGTTGTTTCTCTTTCATTGCTGTGTAGTATTCCATTTTATGGACATGACACTCGTATCTAGTCACAAATTGAAGGATATCAGTGTTGTTTCTAGTTTTTGCCAACAATGAACAAATTTTCTATAAACATCTTTGCACAAGTTTTTGTGTGATAACCCTGGTACATTTTAGATAAACACCAATCAGTAAGATTCTGACTTAAATGGTGATGCATACTTAATATTTATTAAACAATGCCAGACTATTTTCATTAGTGGTTGTATCATTTTGAATTCCCATGTACAATGAGTGAGAGCTGCACTTGATTCATATCCTTGACAGATATTGATACTGTTGGTTTTAAATAAAATTATTTTGGGCATTCCAGTTGGTATGTTCTGTTATCTAGTTGTTATTAATTTGCATTTTTTGAATGACTAAGGATGCTGAGCATCTTTTTATGCACTTGTTTGCCATCTATATCTCTCTGGTGAACTGTATTCTAGAGCTTTTTTCATTTCTTATTGGGTTATTTTTTCCTCATTATTGAATTTATGTGTTCTTTATATAATTCCTTTATCAGATGTCATTTTCAAATATTTTGTTTCAGTTTTTGTGTTATCTTTTTGTATTTTAACGGTGGTTTATAAGAACCAAATTTATAAATTTTGATGAAACCCAACCTATAAATTTTTCAATTATTTTTTTTCATTTTATGTAAGAAGTATTTGCTTTATCCAAGGTTGCAAGATTTTCTTCTATGTGTCCTTCTAAAATATTTTATAGTTTTAGGTTTTACTATAGGTATAGTATACAGTTGGCCCTTGAGTGATGTGGGTTTAATGCAATGAGCCCCCGCACAATCTAAAATCCATTATAGCTTTTGACTCCTCCATAACTTAACTATTATTAGCCTATTGTTTTGACCAGAAGCCTACCAGTAAACAGTTGATTAACACATTTTGTATATTTCTTATATGCTTTATTTTTTACAATAAAGAAAGCTAGAGAAAAGGAAATTTATTAAGGGAGGAAGGAAGATACTGTACTGTACTTATCTAAAGAAATCCATGTATAAGTGGACCCACACAGTCCAAACCTATGTTGTTCAAGGATCAACTAACCATATTAATTGGCTAGGGTGGTTACAATAATGTATCACAAACCACTTGGTTTAAACAACAGAAATTAATTTGTTCACATTTCTGGTGGTTCAAATTCTAAAATCCATATGTCAGTACATTTTTTTTCTTTTGAAGGCTGTGAGGAAATTATTTTATTTCATGCATGTCTTCTTGGCTTATAAACAGTCTTCTTTGTATGTCTCTTCACATTTTCTTAACCTTTATGCATGCCTCTGTGTCTAAATTTCCCCCTTTTGTAAGGATACCAGTCATATTGGGTTAACACACACCCTAATTGACCTCATTTAAACTTGATTTCATCTATAAAGACCACATCTCCAAATTATGTCATATTTTAAAGTACTGGATATTGGGACTTCAACATATGAATTTGAGGGTGGGCACAGTTCAACCCATAGCACTCCACCTTCTGCCCTCCTAAATTCATGCCCTTCTCACATGGAAAGTCCATTTACCACATCCCAATATCCCCAATAACCTTAACACATTTCAGCATCAACTGTAACTCCAATACCTTATCTAAATCCCATATAAATTGGCTTTGGGTGAGATCTGGAAATGATTCATCCTAAGGCAAAATTCCTCTTCAGCTGCTACCCTGTAAAACCAGACAAGTTATCTGCTGCCATAATATAATGTTGGAACACAGTAAATATTCCCATTCTAAAAGGGAGATATCAGAAGGAAGAAAAGGGTCAATGGGTTTTAAGCAAGTCAGAAACCTAATGGGAGAAATTTAATTAGATTTTAAGGCTTAAGAATAATCTTTTTTGCTCCATGTCCTGTCTTCTTGGCCTACTGGGTGGCAAGCCCACTCCTTGTTCTTGGATAGTGGCCTCATCCCCTCAGCCTTTACCCTCTTGGCATTGGGTGGCATTGACAACCTCCCAGACTCCACATCTATGACTGTCCTCAAAGTCATTCTTCCTTTATTTTGTACTATCTCTTTTCTTCAATTAAAGCTGATGTTATTTATCATGGTGTACCCTTCTCAAAAACTTTGTTAGCCACTCTTATAATTCATGGAACCCAAGCCATCAAACAAAATGATCTTCCACATCTTTTCTGTATAAACAAATCTATATTCCTTGCTATGTTAAGATGGTGTACTGTATCCATGAGTCACAACGTATTCTCTTTAACAAACTGTTGTCCACTCATACAACTGGCCTTGTTTCCAGAGAATACTATATGGATAGGCTGAGAATTTTCCCAGTCTTCAAGTTCTGGTTTCTATTTGCTCAACAATTCCACTTTTAATTTATCTCTGCCATCTCTCATTTTTCTATAAGCAGCAAGGAGAAACCAGGCTGTCCTTGTAGCGCTTCTGTTGAGAAATCTCAGCTAAATATCCAAGTTCATTGTTTACAAGTTCTGCTTTTCATCCAACAGAACACAATTCACACAAGTTCTCTGTTACTCTATAATAGGATAACATTTCCTATAATTTCCAATAACATATTCTTCATTTCCTTCTGTGGTCTTACCCGAAGCACATTTAACACCGTATTTCTAAAATTATTCTGTTTATGACGAACTGTGTACTCTCAAATATGGTAGATTTTTTTTTCTTTATAGCTATCTTTTCTTTTTGAGCTCTTACCAGAATCACGTTTAACACCCACATTTCAACCAACAGTCCCTTCATGTCAATCTAGGCTTTTTCTGGTATGTACATTAAAATTCTTTCAGCCTCTACTAATTACCTGATTCCAAAGCCACTTCCACATTTTGGTATATTTGTTACAGCAGAGCCCCATGTCCTGGTGCCAAAGTCTCTTTTAGTTTCCTATAGCTGCTGTAACAAAGTATTATAGACTAAGCAGCTTAAACAACACATTTATTATCTCACAGTTATGGAGGCTAGCAATAAAAAATCAAGGTATTGGCATGAAAAGATGCTCAACATGGCTGATCATCAAGGAAATACAAATCAAAACCACAATGAGATATCACCTTACATTTGTCAGAATGCTTAAACTAAAAAAGCACAAGAAGTAACAAGTATGAGAAAGGATGTGGTGAAAAGGGAATCCTCATGCAATATTGGTAGGAATGTAAATTGGTACAGTCACTGTGGAAATCAGTGTGGAGCCTTATCAAAAAAATCAAAAATAAAAATACATATGATCTAATAATTCCACTACTATTTACCCAAAGAAAATGAAAACACTAATTCAAAAAGGCATATACACCCCATGTTTATTGCAGCATTATTTATAATAGTTAAAATATAGAAGCAACCCAAGTGTCCACTGGTAGATGAATGAGTAAGGAAGATGTGGTATGGATATATAATGAAATCTTACAAAAGCTTTTAAACTCTTAATGTAGATATTTTGTGCTTATTTATCAGCTAAATTATAAACACTGTCCTTCAGTTATTTTTATTTTACAATAATCTTAATTTATTTCTCATAAAGAAGTCTATATCCCTTAGATGAAAAGCCTTTGGGGTCTTTTCTACTGCTTCCTTGTCAGTGGTGGCATCATTTAACTCTGACCTTTCTGTTTCTGTTTGGTCTACATATCTCTTATTTATAGTCTGCAATGACTATTGCGTCAGTCACCTTTATGTTTAAGTTTGTGAATATAGTGTGGATGTGTGTGTATAAATTTTACATTTTTTTATTATTCATTTTCAAGTTTTTATTTAAATTCCAATAAGTTGGCATACAGTATAATATTAGTTTTAGGACTAGAATTCAGAGATTTGTAATTTACATATAACACCTACTGCTCATTTCAACAAGTGCCCTCCTTAATGCCCATTGGCCATGTAGCCCATCCCCCAGCCACCTCCCCTCCAACAACCCTCAGTTTCTTCTATGCAGTTAAGAATCTGTTTTATGGTTTGCCACTCTCCTTTTTTCCTCCCAATATGTTCATCTCTTTCTTTCTTAAATTCCACAGATGAGTGAAATCATATGGTATTTGTCTTTCTCTGACTGATTTCGCTTAGAATAATACTCTCTAGCTTGATCCATGTTGTAGCAAATGGCAAAATTTCATTTTTATGACTGTGTAATATTCCATTGAATACATATATGCCACATCTTTTTTATCCATTACTTGATGGAAATCTGGGCTCTTTCCATCATTAGGCCATTGTTGATAATATTGCAATACTTATTGGGGTGCATGCATCCCTTTGGATCGGTATTTTTGGATTATTTGGGTAAATACCTAGTAGTGCAATTGCTGGATCCTAGGGTAGTTCTATTTTTAACTTTTTGAGGAACCTCTGTATGTTTCCCAGAGTGGTTGCACCAGTTTGCATTCCCACCAACAGTGTAAGAACTTTACCCTTTCTCCACATCCTTGCCAATATCTGTTGCTCCTGTGTTGTTAATTTTAGCAATTCTGACAGGTGTGTGGTGATATCTCATTTTAGTTTTGATTTGAAGTTGCCTGATGATGGGTAATGTTTAGCATTTTTTTCATGTTTCTGTTAACCATCTGTATGTCTTTGAAAAATGCCTTTTCATGTCTTCTACCCATTTTTTTAAGTTGATTATGTGTTTTGGGGGTGTTGAGTTTGACAAGTTCTTTATAGATTTTGGATACTAACTCTATATCAGATTTGTCATTGACAAATATCTTCTCCCATTACATAGGCTATCTTTTTGTTGATTGTTTCCTTTGCTGCATGGAAGCTTCTTATCTTGATGAAGTAGTAGTTCATTTTTGTTTTTGTTTTCCTTGCCTCATGACATACTAATAAGAAGTCGCTATGGCCAATGTCAGAGTGTGAGGGGGTATCTCATTGTAGTTTTGATTTGTATTTCCCTGATGCCAAGTGATGTGGAACATTTTTTTCATGTGTCTGTTGGGCAATTGTATGTCTTCTTTGGAGACGTTTCTGTTCATGTTTTTTACTCATTTCTCAACTGGATTTTTCATTTTGTTTTGTTTTGTTTCTTTTGGTGTTTGTCTTGAGTTTGATTAGTACTTTTTAGATTTTGGATACTGTCCCTTTATCTGATAAGGCATTTGCAAATATCTTCTCGCATTCTATCAGTTGTCTTTTGGTTTGGTTGACTGTTTCCTTTGCTGTGCAGAGGATTTTTATATTGATGAAGACCGAAGAGTTCATTTTTACTTTTACTTCTGTTGCCTTTTTAGAAGGGTGTAGCAAGACGGTGCTGGGGCTAAGGTCACAGAGGTTGCTGCCTATGTTCACCACAAGGATTTTGAAGGATTCCTGTCTCACATTTAGGTCTTTCATGCATTTTGAGTCTATTTTTTAATAGTCATTTTTTTATTGATTTCATTTCTTTTCAGCGTAACAGAATTCATAGTTTTACACCACACCCAGTGCTCCATGCAATGTGTGCCCTCCATAATACCCACCACCTGGCTCCCCCAACCTCCCACCCCCTGCCCCTTCAAAACCCTCAGGTTGTTTTTTTGTGTGTGTGTATGGTGTAAGAATATGGCCCAGTTTAATTCTTCTGCATATGGTTGTCCAATTCCCCAAATGATATTTTTTGAAGAGACTGTCTTTTTTCCATTGGATATTCTTTCCTGCTTTTTCAAGGCTTAGTTGAACATAGAGTTGAGGATGCATTTCTGGGTTCTCTATTCGGTTCCATTGATCTATTTGTCTGTTTTTGTGCCAGGACCATAATGTTTGGATGATTAAAGCATTGTATATAGCTTGAAGTCCAGCATTGTGATGCCACCAGCTTTGGTTTTCTTTTCAACACTCTTCTGGATATTCAGGGTCATTTCTAGTTCCATACAAATTTTAGGATTGTTCGTTGTAGGTCTGTGAAAAATGCTGGTCATAATTTGGTAAGAATTACATTTAATGTGTAGATTACTTTGGTCAGTAGAGACATTTTAACAATATTTTTTCTTCAAATCCAAAAGCATGGGATGTTTTTCCATTTTGTTATGTCATATTCAACTTCATTAATAAGTGTTTTATAGTTTGCAGAGTGCCAATACTTGACAAATTGGCTAGATTTATTCCTAAGTATCTTATGGTTTTGGTGCAGTTGTAAATGTAAATGTAAATGTAAATGTAAAAAAGTTCCTCAACTCCTTGATTTCTTCTTCTGCTGCTTCATTATTTCTGTATAGAAATGCAACAGATTTATTTTTGTTGATTTCTTGTCCTGAGATTTTACTGAATTCATGGATCATTTCTAGGAATTTTTTTTGTTGGTGTCTTTCAGGTTTTCTACATAGAGTATCACATCGTCTGCAAATAGTGAACATTTGACTTCTTCTAGCTGTTTCGGCTGCCTTTTATTTCATTTACTTGTCTGATTGATAAAGCTAGGACTTACAGTACTATGTTAAATAACAAGTGGTGAGAGCAGACATCCCTGTATTGTTTCTGACTATAGAGGAAAACCTCTCAGTTTTCCCCCATTGAGTATAATAATCATCTGTGGGTTTTTCATATATGGCCCTTATGATGTTAAGGTATGCTCCCTCTATCCCTTGGTTGAGGGTTTTTATCAAGAACAGATGCTGTACTTTGTCAAATGATTTTCTTCAACTACTGAAAGGATTATATATTTTTTTCTTTTATTAATGTGGCATATCACATTAATACACCATTTATTGATTTGTGAATATTAAATCAACCTTGCAGCCCATGAATAAATCCCACTTGACTGTGAAAAATGATTCTTTTAATGTGCTGTGGATTCAATTTTTTAGTATTTTGCAGAGAATTTTTGCTTCCATATTCATGAGGGATATTGGCCTGTAATTCTCTTTTTTAGTGCGTTCTATCTGGTTTTGACATTATGGTAATGTCAAATTACCTTATAGAATGAGTTTGAAAGTTTTATTTCCATTTATATTTTGTCTTTCCAAATTTTCTCTTGTGGTTAACTTCAAATTTCATAGAGTTGTGGTCACAAAATATGCCTGGTATGATATTAATCTTTTTGTATTTGTTGAGGCCTGATTTGTGGCACAGTATATGATCTATTCTGGAGAATGTTCCATGTTTACTCAAAAAGAATGTGTATTCTGCTGCTTCAGGATGAAATGTTCTGAATGTATTTTTTTTTAAATTTTTTTTTAAATTTATTTATTGGTCAGAGAGAGAGGGAGAGAGAGAGCGAGCACAGGCAGACAGAGTGGCAGGCAAAGGCAGAGGGAGAAGCAGGCTCCCTGCCCAGCAAGGAGCCCGATGTGGGACTCGATCCCAGGATGCTGGGATCATGACCTGAGTCAAAGGCAGCCGCTTAACCAACTGAGCCACCCAGGCATCCCCCTGAATGTATTTTTTAAGACCATCTGGTCCAGTGTGTCATTCAAAGCCATTATTACCTTGTTGATTTTTTGCTTAAATGATCTATTGCTGTAAGTCAGGTGTTAAAGCCCCCTAGTATTATTGTGTTATTATCAATGAGTTTCTTTATGTTATATATTGTTTTATATATTTGGGTGCTCCCAAGTTGGGTGCATAAATTTTTATATTTGTTAAATCATGTTGAATAGACCCAATTATTATGATATAGCATCCTTTTCATCTCTTATTACAGTTTTTGGGTTAAAATCTAGTTTGATATAATTATTGCTACTGTAGCTCTCATTAGATATTCATTTGTATAATACATTATTCTTTAGCCCTTCACTTTCAATCTACAGGTGTCTTTAGGTCTTAATGGCGTCTTTTATAGGCAACATGCAGATGGGTCTTGGGTTTCTGTTCATTCTGACACCCTGAGTCTTTTGATTGGAACATTTAGTCCATTTATATTCAAAGTGATTATTGATAGATATGAATTTAATACCATTTTATTACTTGTTTTGTTGTTGTTTCTGGAGATTTTCTCTGTTTCTTTCTAGTCTTTTTTGCTTTTGGCCTTTTTTTTCCCACTCAAAGTGTCCCCTTTAATATTTCTTGCAGGGCTGGTGTAGTGGTAACAATCTCTTTTAGCTTGTGTTTGCCTGGGAAGCTCTTTATTTCTCCCTCTATTCTGAATGACCTCCTTGCTGGATAGAGGATGTTTGGCTACAAATTTTTCCCATCCAATACATTGAAATTATCATGCCAATGTCTTCTGGCCTGTCTGGTTTCTGTGGATAGATCTGCTGCTAACCTTATTTGTCTTCTCTTGTAAGTTAGGGACTTCATCTTTCTTGCTGCTTTCAGGATTTTTTTTTCAATCTTTCTATTTTGTGAATTTAAATAAGATATATCTTGGTGTTGGCCCAGTTTTGTTGATTTTGATGGGAGCTTACTGCATTTCCTGGGTTTAGAGATCACTTTCTCTCCCCAGAGTAGGGATATTTTCAGCCATAATTTCCTCAAATAAACCTTCTGGCCCATTTCCCTTCTTTTTTCTGGGACTCCTATGATCTGAATGTTACTATGCTTTATGGAGTCACTGAGTTCACTAAGTCTACATTCATGACCCAATATTTTTCCTTCCTGTTTCTTTAATTTTATCTTCTATATCATTTATTCATTCCTCTGCTTCTTCCATCCTTTTGCATTACATCTAGTTGGTTTTGCATTTTGGTTATAGGGTTTTTATTTTTTAATTTTTTATAAACATATAATTTATTATTAGCCCCAGGGGTACAGGTCTGTGAATCTCCAGGTTTACACACTTCACAGCACTCACCATAGCACATACCCTCCCCCATGTCCATAACCCTACCACCCTCTCCCGACCCCCCCCCCCCCCCCCCCCCCCCGGCAACCCTCAGTTTGTTTTGTGAGATTAAGAGTCACTTATGGTTTGTCTCCCTCCTGATACCATCGTTTCATTTATTCTTTTCCTACCCCCCAAACTCCCCATATTGCATCTCCACTTCCTCATATCAGGGAGATCATATGATAGTTGTCTTTCTCCGATTGACTTATTTTGCTAAGCACAATATAGGGTTTTTATTTTTGACTGACTAGTTTTTAGCTCTCTTATCTCTGTGGTAAGTGACTCCCTGGTGCATTCTATGCTTTTCTCAAGCCCAGGTAGTATCCTTATGATTTTTGCTTTAAATTCTGGATCAGGCATATTACTTATATCTGCTTTGGTTTGATCCCTGGCTGTGACCTTTTATTCTTTCTTCTAGGATGAATTTCTCTGTCTTGTCATATTTTCTCGGTCTCTGTTTTCTCCTGTCTTAGGAAAACCTGTTATATTTTCTGCTACTGAAAGTAATGGCTTTATGACTAGGTTACGTCATAAACTGTCTAAGGCCTTACACTCCATAAAGTGTCTCTGGTGTATGCTGTGTGCACTCTGTTGCTGTGTTCTGGCTTCTTTTTCCCTCAGGTCAGTCCTCTGCAGAATTTCTCCTTGCCTGCAGTCGGGAGTGTTTGGACCCTGTCCAGAGTGTGGCAAGTTTCAACTAGGTGTGCTTTGGTCTTGTTGTTAAAAAATATCTGATGCTATTTGCACTCAAGCTGAAACTTTGCAGAATATTATGGCCAGTAGATTTTGTGCATGCAGGGATTTGTGCTGATCTTCTGGGGTAGGGTTCTGCTGCTATGGTTGTCAGGCACACTTGCCTGAAAAAACAAACAACTGCAGAGTGCAGGGCAACAGGGCTTGGTTTAAGTGGTTTAAGTCACCACTGATAGCACTGTGAAGCTTATTGAAGTTAGTTTTTTCTAAGGGGTGGCAGAGGAAAATGGTGCCAGCCAGTTCCCTAGTCACTGGAGAAGAGAGTTCACAACCACTGCTGTCTGAGAAGCCCTACAAGAAGAGCATACAATCTCCCCTCATGTCTCCCAGGCATCCCTCAGATGCAGCCTTCACCCTGTGTTCAGGCCATTTGCCCACCCAGCAACACAGTACACCTTGGCGTGTATCTCAGACAGGCAGGCAGGCTGAGTTTTAAAACTCCAAACTTTAGGGAACTGGCATGGTGGGTTGTAATGCTGGTCTTTTGGATGAGGGTATCATCATGCTGGTACTGATACAGATTTCTCCCATAAGGGCAGTTGCACGAAAGCACAGGCACATAAGGTTTGGAGTAAAGCACAGGAAAGAGCCAGTCACCCTGGATCAGGGAGGGATATGACACCCATCAGCTCTTTTGTCCCCTGAGAGGCAATGTCAGCTCTCCCAGATGTGCAAAAAGAAGGGGGAACTGTCTCATTGTGTCTCAGGGGATCCTCAGACTGCAACATTTGCTTCTGGGCTATTTAACTTCCTTCTCCACAGGAGCACTGCACCACCCTCAGTGCTCGACATCAGCCATACTGTGCACCTCTAAAACTCTAGTCTTTGTGCCCTGCTGGCTGTAAAAAATATCATGAAAATCAACCCTTCTCATTTTCCAAGTCAGTGGCTTTGCAGAAGTGTTTTCCTTGTGTAATCCTCTGTGTACTCTCCCTCATCTCGTTCTCTTGCCACTCTCTGAGCAAACCTTCTTTCCCCTCTCCCACACCCATGATCTGTTTCTCCCTTAAACCATGTCTCTGCACCTCCTACCATCCACAATGTGGCTCTTCTCTCTCTCTACTTGTATAGTTAGTTTTGTCAGTCTTCAGATTGATTTCTTGGGTATTCAGAATGATTTGATATTTATCTATTTATGTTCAAGGGATGAGGCAAGCCTAGGGTCCTCCGACTACTTGCTATCTTAACTCCCTTCCAAAGTCCATCATATTTATACAATTTTCCTCTAAACCACTATCCTATTACTATTCACTATAAATCTATTACTATTTTTTTCTGCTTAAGAATAAAATGTTATCTTGTTTGGTGTAATCTGTGGGCAGTGACTTCTCAGGGGAGTAGGCTATAAATTGCTCAGTGGATAATTTCTTTGGGAAAATGATACAAATTATCTCTTCTTTTAGTTTTGCCTACTTTGGCAGAACCTTGTATTTAAAAAAGTGGTTTAATTCTCATGGATTGGAAGAACAATATTGTAAAAATGTCTATGCTACCTAAAGCAATCTACACATTTAATGCAATCCCTATCAAAATCCCATCCATTTTTTCAAAGAAGTGGAACAAATAATCCTAAAATTTATATGGAACAAGAAAAGACCTCGAATAGCCAAAGGAATATTGAAAAAGAAAGACAAAGTTGATGGCATCACAATTCCAGACTTCAAGCTCTATTACAAAACTGTCATCATCAAGACAGTATGGTACTGGCACAAAAACAGATACATAGGTAAATGGAACAGAATAGAGAGCCCAGAAATAGACCCTCAACTCTATGGTCAACTAATCTTTGACAAAGCAGGAAAAAATGTCCAATGGAAAAAAAGACAGCCTCTTAAACAAATGGTGTTGGGAAAATTGGACAGCCACATGCAGAAAAATGAAATTGGACCATTTCCTTAACACCACACACGAAAATAGACTCAAAATGGATGCAGTACCTCAATGTGAGAAAGGGATCCATCAAAATCCTTGAGGAGAACATAGGCAGCACCCTCTTCAACCTCAGCCTCAGCAATATCTTCCTAGGAACATCGTCAAAGGCAAGGGAAGCAAGGGTGAAAATGAAATATTGGGACTTCATCAAAATCAAAAGCTTTTGCACAGCAAAGGAAACAGTTAACAAAAGCAAAACACAACTGACAGAATGGGAGAAGATATTTGCAAACGACATATCAGATAAAGGGCTAGAATCCAAAATCTATAAAGAGATTAGCAAACTCCACACCCAAAGAACAAATAATCCAATCAAGAAAATGGGCAGAGGACATGAACAGACATTTCTGAAAAGGAGACATTCAGATGAACAACAGACACATGAAAAAGTGCTCCACATCACTTGGCATCAGGGAAATACAAATCAAAGCCACAATGAGATACCACCTCACACCAGTCAGAATGGCTAAAATTAACAAGTCAGGAAATGACAGATGCTGGCGAGGATGCGGAGAAAGGAGAACCCTCCTACATTGTTGGTGGGAATGCAAGCTGGTGCAACCACTCTGGAAAACAGCATGGAGGTTCCTCAAAAAGTTGAAAATAGAGCTACCTTATAACCCAGCAATTGCACTATGGGGTATTTACCCTAAAGATACAAACGTAGTGATCTGAAGGGGCACGTGCACCTGAATGTTTATAGCAGCAATGTCCACAATAGCCAAACTATGGAAAGAACCTAGATGTCCATCAACAGATGAATAGATAAAGAAGATGTGGTAATATATATACAATGGAATACTATGTAGCCATCAAAAGAAATGAAATCTTGCCATTTGCGATGATGTGGATGGAACTAGAGGGTATTATGCTTAATGAAATAAGTCAATCAGTGACAGACAATTATCATATTATCTCCCTGATATGAGTAAGTTGAGAGGCAATGTGGGGGGTTTGGGGGGTAGGAAAAGAATAAATGAAAAGAGATGGGATCAGGAGGGAGACAAACCATAAGAGACTCTTTTTTTAAAAAATATTTTATTTATTTATTTGACAGACAGAGATCACAAGTAGGAAGAGAAGCAGGCAGAAAGAGAGGAGGAAGCAGGCTCCCCGCGGAGCAGAGAGCCTGATGTGGTGCTCGATCCCAGAACCCCGGGATCATGACCCGAGCCGAAGGCAGAGGCCTAACCCGCTGAGCCACCCAGGCACCCCCCATAAGAGACTCTCAATGTCACAAAACAAATTGAGGGTGGCTGAGGGGAGGGGGGTAGGGAGAGGGTGGTGGGGTTATGGACACTGGGGAGGGTATGTGCTATGGTGAGTGCTGTGAAGTGTGTAAACCTGGTGATTCACAGACGTGTACCCCTGGGGCTAAGAATACATTATATGTTCATAAAAAATTTTAAAAAATTATTTTAAAAAGTGGTTTAATTATTGAGTTATCTGGATTCTAGTGTTTACCAAGAATAAGATATTATCATTGATGCTTTCTTATCAGATGGTGTGATCCCTTGATAACTCTTATAAAATATAATATACGAGCATATTCATTAATAATTCAGGACTCATCGCATAAATTAGCCACATGATCTGTTCCAGCAGATGGGGCAGGTACTTCTAATTTTCATACTTAAGACCTATTTCGTTATTCAGCCTATTTCTACACAATTCTCTATACTTCATAAAAGAAAAGTGTAGAATATATTTTTTGGTTTAAATTAATGTTGAGTGTTCTGATAAACTCATTATTGTGTACATATGCAAATACTAAAAATGAACTATTTGTATTAACAATTCAGCGTTTTACTCAAAGACAAACTACAGTATAGTAATATTTTTTAAATCCCTTAATTTTTTCAAATGAGAAACTTGATCTGTTAAAAAAAAAAAGGGTAATTGCTTTTTTCTAGGCTCCTTGACCAAGCAATTATATGACTTAAATGAATAGATGAAGATTTATCACTACTGAAGTGCAATTATATTTTTCTTTTCTCAAGTGTTTATTAAAATTCTAGTTAGTTATCATACACTGTTATTATGTCAGGTGAAAAATTTAGTGATTCATCACTTACATACAACACCAGTGCTCACTTTTTGAGGAACCTCCATACTGTTTTCCATAGTGGCTGTACAGTTTTAGCTTTCAAAAAATCTCTCATTTTCTATCATGTATTTTCTCCCATATAGTTCAGCTCTTTATATTGAATGTAATTTTCAATGAGAATATGTATGGTACTCTAAAATGAATTACTTTCAACTGGAAATTTTTTTGTCAATGTTAAGAAAGAAACAGTCACCAAATATAACCAGGATCTTAAAAAATATTTTTATAAAATAAGGAAGAGAAGATGAAATATTTATCTATTGAATAGATCTTTTAGGAACCCTATCACATGAAGGCATAAAATAATTTGATATAAGAATTTCTTTTGAAAAAGCCACGTCCATATTTGAATATTAATTATTTAGACTTGGGTAACTGACCTATGTATATTCTTTCTTCCACAAATTTAACCAAATATTCCCTAAAACCAGAACAACATTCTCAGGTAAATATTATGTTTGAATTTCTTTTTATTGGAGTCAGTGGGGAGAAGGGAATATATGAAAGAAAAATAGTTGGCACAAAATGTTACATTGTTTCAAGTGTACAACCTAGTAACTCAACAACTCTATACATTACACTATACTCACCACAAGTGTAGCTACCATCTGTCACCATACAATGCTGTTACAATATCATTGACTATATTTCTTGTGCTGTACTTTCCATACCTGTGACTTCTTCATTCCATAACTGGAAGGCAGTATCTCCCAATCCCCTTCACGCATTTTGCCCATCTCCCTCCCATCTGACAACCATCAATTTGTTCCCTGTATTTATTGGCCCATTTCTGTTTTGTTTTGCTTTTTAGATTCCACATAGAAGTGAAATCCTATGGTATTTGTTTTTCTCTTTCTGACTTATTTCACTTAGCATAATGATACCTTCTAAGTCCATTCATGTCTTTAAGAAAAATAAATGGCAAGGTCAGGGAAAAATAGTTTTAGCATGGTGTCCTTAATACCTACATCATCTTATTTACTGCAAGATTATTTACCTATAAGGAAGAAACTATTTTGAAAATCATCCATGCTCTCTGAGACATTATCAATACGTTTGAGTCTTCTTCAAGCCATAGATCCTGACTAATACTGCTATTAAATAAACCATAGTCCAAATAAACCATAGTCCTTAGGATGTGAGATGTTGTATAGTACCCAACTATTATCTTTTCCTCACATAAGCTGTAGAAATGAATTGCTGCATGAGCAGGAAGATAAAGTATCAGTTATGTTTGGGCTAGTAACACAACACTTTCCCATAGTCATTGTACCATGAAAAGTTGTATTACAATTACTCTAAAAGTTTAATCATATTTAAAAAATGAAAATGATTAGAGTTCTGCTAATGTAGCCATGTATTAAATACTTATAATTCCAACTCACTATAAACAAAGAAGTTACAATGCAGTTGGAAGGTAGATATGAAGAAAAATAGTGCACTATTTGTTAAAGTTCTAACAGCTGAAATATAAAATTTTCCAAGTGTCAGTCAAAAAGATTAAAAAATGCTTTTTTATCACAGATTTAATGTTAAGAAATATTTTAAATATTTGTTTATTAAGTTTTTTATTTTATTTTATTTTTATTTTTTTATTAAGTAAATTTATTAAATATAATTTTAATATTTTAAATATGTAGTACATATTTTAATAAGTATTAATATACTTAATATTCAATTGTCAGGCAAAGATTAAAATGCAAAGTTTTCATTTTTTATTAAAAATTTAAATGCAAAATTTTATTATAATTTTAATAATAAGAAAGTTTTCAAACTAAAATGAACTTATTTCAGTCTGATGTATGTAGTTACTGAGTTTTCTAAAGACTAGTTTTTATTAGAAAAAATTCTGACAAAATTCAAATATGTTTCTTTTTGTTCACTGACTGCTTCACATAGTGTATGTACTTTAACTCTCATTGATAGGTGAAACAGCCATGGCTGTCTGAAGGATGAATTTTCAAATTTATCATATTGCAAATAACCATAGAATTAATTAAATGGGTTTAATTTTACCTTTTTTAAGCTTTCAGTGATTGAAATGTTCTTTTGCCCATTCCCCCACTTGCACTCTTTGGTAATAAAGATAAAATGATTTCTGTCAAATGTTAAGTAATCCTTTATGGGCATAACTTCTAAATCAGAAAAGCTAGTTACCTTTAAACTTGTACATAGACAAAAGACATGAAATAAGATGGTATCTTTAACCAGATAGCTGCTGAGACTGTCAGTTGTGCTTGGTTCTTGCCATTTTTAGGATTGTGGTTGACTGATTATTTTGTAATTTGGAGAATTCTTACTTCTCCATGGGCATCATAGACAACACCTTTGCCTAGCTTTCTTACTCTCATTCTTATGAAAAAAAATCAAAGAACATAACCACTACATATTAAAGGCATGCTTTCTGTATTTTACATGTTTGCGTTACTAGAGCTTTTTTTACCTTAGGGGATGGAAGAAAATCCTCAATGTTCCCCTGACATATTGGTCTGTTTTGCATTGAAACTGTACTGCCAAACATATTTTAAATCTTATGAGTCTCAAAAATGTTTTAATATGAACCTTCTATCCTCAGGATGTTTAAATTTGTATTTGTTCCAGAGAACAGTTACAAAGTTCTTTTACTGTTTTCTCTACTGGGCCTTCTGTTTGTGATTGAGATGGGCTGTAAAAAGTCTAGGGTGGAGACTAAGGATTGTGAGCAGTGAAAGAGGGAGAAAATAGCCCTGAATAATCTTTTGACAAGCAAAGAAAATAAAAGAAAGGAAAGAGGATATCTTAATCTACTCCATGTTTTTTAAAGACAAGTAGATTTGAGGGGATCTCCAACTCTGGGCAGCTGTCAGTTTTTAGTACAGAGTCCTTAATCTTTTTGATTGACATTCACCCTTTTTAAAAGCTAGTGTGGCATAAGAACTATGGATCTGTCTTTTAATAAAGTTGAAATGTTTAAGGTCTGTTAAGAGGATCTTATATACTGTTTAAGGACATTTTTCTTCTCTTCTAAACTCATTTGCTAATCTAGTAATTTGGAAACTCAACCTTCTCATTAGAATCACTAATCTTGGGACACGTGGGTGGCTCAGTTGGTTAAGTGACTGCCTTTGGCTCGGGTCATGATCCCAGTGTCCTGGGATCGAGTCCCACATAGGGCTCCTTACTCAGCAGGGAGCCTGCTTCTGCCTCTGCCTCTGCCTGCCACTCTGTCTGCCTGTGCTCGCTCGCTCTCCCTCTCTCTCTGACAAATAAATAAATTTAAAAAAAAAGAATCACTAATCTTTGTGGTGATCATTTTCTTCAAAATTCCATTGGGTAAAGTCTTTTGATAGATGATGGGAAACTGTCACCTATAAAGCTCTCTCTTTTTTTTAAGTAAACTAGAAAGCTCTTGTTCTATTATTTTTTAAAAGTGTTAGGTCCGTGATCAAAGGAGCAAGACTGATACAAAGCAAAGGTCAAGCAAAGCTTTATTTTGCGCCAAGCATCAAGAATCAAACTGACTGTTCGGGGCTACCTCTTACAGAGAGAGTGAGCCACTCCCAGCCTCACAGAATAACTTTTTTATAGAGCAAAGGCCATGTGGTTGAGCCTGGCCACACACAGGTGGCCAATGAGATTGCAACACATAGAGAAAGCTGCACAGTCATGCTAGGTCACACATGGGTGGCCAATTGAATTACAATTCACCCCGTAGTAGCTATTTGAACTAGCTATCACCTTGGTCAGAATTGACACCCAAAAGGCGCCCAAAAGGCAGGGCCCACACTCCTTGGTAGCTAGGGAGACAGTATGCGCGCTCCACTGATTGGATGTCTCCACCTGACCCAACTCATCCCTGCATTCGGGCTGTTATCTCCACCTGACCTGACCCGCCCTTGTATTTGGGCTCTGTTATCAGGGACTGGTCAACCATATTTTACTGGTTTCCTGGACTTGCTTTTAAGTAAGTTCCCCTGGGTGGGGGCAGGGGCAGTTTAAGTTTTACTGCATAAACAACAAAATCACTGTTTAACTGAGATGAAATCGCTCTGGCTAAATAGGCCCTTACAAAAGCATTATAAGATGTAGATACTTATAAGCAGTCTGTACCTGCTAAGAGAAGTGGCACAATGAGATAATATTTAGGATAATTCAAGAAATAAAACATAGCACCCTAAACTTTCACAGTGATAATCTGTAAGCTTTTGAGAAAAGTTAATTTGGGGAGACTTATAATTATCTAGACAAGGGCTTGATAAATTAAATACTATAATTTTTGCCCCAGATCTCACATAATGGGCCATATTGTGATTATATATATATATATATATATTTGCTAAAGTTTTAAGAATCACTTAATTTATGAAACTAAAAAAAGGAATTTTTGTACAATTATTTTAATAATAAAAAAGCAGTATGAAAAGAATAGAAATTTGGAGATAGATGAAGCTTTGTTCAAAGCTCTGCTTTACTACTTATTCACTGTATGATCTTGCCCAAGCTAATCAGTCTTTTCCATTCTCTCTTTCCTCATCTTTATAACTGGCATAATAGTCCTTGCAGCTTTATAGAGTTGTTTTGAAGATTAAATGATATAATGCATATAACAGTTGTAAATGGTGCTTGTCGTATAGTTGTGGATATTCAATATAGGTTTTTTTTTTTTTCTTATACTGGGTCTGTCCAACGTTGAGCTACATACAAGGAAGCAAGCTGATCTAGTACATAGAAAATGTAAAACCAAAATAATGTAACTTAAAATTAAGAAGGCCTATAAATTTGTAGTCACTTCAATGATGATTTTCATTGGAGTTTTTTATAAGAAAATTTTATTTTTGAGCTCCTTTTTATATTATTTGAAAATATATCATGAGTATCATATGATAGTGGTAATTATAATTGAAGAAAACCTATTTATACCTATTATTGCAATATTAGCTGACAAAGTAGGAACTTGTTTTACTAAACTTTACCAAATGCCAAAGTAATAAAGAACTATTAAAACCTCAAGAAGGAAGCCAATTCATTTTAGTTATGATATCACATAAAACTGAACTATTATATAAAGCTAAAAACACCAGATGGATTTGGCTCAGATCAAATACCAAAACTATTTTCTTTTATCTTTGGTGTTACCTTTCCTAGGAGTATGGCCTTAGTCAAACATCTATTAAAGTTAGCTTTTGATCTCAACCCCACTTTGGGGTAAAAAATAATAATCTTGGGGCACCTGGGTGGCTCAGTGGGTTAAAGCCTCTGCCTTAGGCTCAGGTCATGGTCCCCGGGATCCTGGGATCCAGCCCCGAAAGGGGCTCTCTGCTCAGTGGGGAGCCTGCTTCCTCCTCTCTCTGCCTGCCTCTATGCCTACTTGTGGTCTCTGTCTGTCAAATAAATAAAAATAAAATCTTTAACAAAAAAAATCATCTTTAGATTTTTCTTCTACGACAATCATTCTATTGTGTGTTAATGTTCCAATAGTGTGAGTAAATAGGATTCTCTGATATATGTGATAGAAGACCATTTAAATGGGACAACTGTTTTTGTATTAGAGACAAGAATCAAAAGAAAACATTTTTCTGAAGCTATTAATTGCAAAAAAAAAAATCCCTCCACTTCAGTGGAAACACATTAACTGGTCAGTCAGCTGTTTTTTTTGGGGGGGCGGGGGTACTTTGATGTAAATGCCTTGCAAATTGGTAACAGGTAGCTGCTCATTTGTAATGTAATTTTTTCTGCACCAGTCATAGCTACTCCATGATTAATCAGGGAAAACACTTTTTCCTCCATAGATATTTTAAAAAATTAAACTTCATTTAAAAATATCTTAAAACCACAAGGAATGATTATACATTTTTAATTCCTCATCTATTCAGTAAACTATAGAGAAATTTTCATGATACATTAAAGACCCAAGAGAAATAACAAACATGGTGTGTTTGATGTCAGTGTATGTATGTGAATGTGACTACTGTTTACTCATATGTATGATTATATTTTAATTATTCAAGTTCTTTGTATAACCTTTTCTAAACCTTTATTCTCTAGAATGGGAAGTTCATTAGACACACATTTATCAAGTACTTCCTACTTGTGGGACATATCTAGATCCTGCTATGAGCACAAAATTGAATAAGGCATAATCAGTACCCTATAGCAGCCTTCAGACTTCCATTTTAGGTGGGGAAGTGAGGCCTACTTATAGGCATAATCAAAATAAAAGGCAACAGTAATAAATATACTCACCTAAATATGTGTATGTAAAGTAATATAGGAACACTCCAAGAAGATAATTACTTCTAGTTGTGAGAATTAAAGAAGACTTTTTGGATTAATGGTATTTAAAGTTTGTTTTATAGATTGGTTAAGCTGCAGTTAGCAAGACAGGGATAAAAACATTCCAGGCAAAAGAGACAATCTGCAAAGGTGTGAAGATGAGGTAGTAGTGAGTTTGTCTGGGTGACAGAGTGTTTAATCTGGTTAGAGTGTAGTTATATTATAAAAAAAAAAAGAGAGTTGATGTTCTGTCTATAAATATGGGTGGGGCCAGATGTAGGAGGTTATAAATACCAAATTAAGAATTCTGGGCTTGATTCTATAGGCAGTGGCCTATAGGCACAAATATTTTTGTGAGGGTGAGGAATGTGAAAGTACAGTTACTTATGAAAATATCATTAAGACTAGTACGGAATAGACTTGAGGGGGAAAGAATGAGAGGTAGGGAGATCACTGAGGAAGTTCTTCAATTAGTCTAGCTGAGAAGGAATGTAGACCTATTAAAATGGATTATGGAATTTTTAGTTCATTTTAGAATCAAGACTTCAATTTTAGATCCATAAAGTATGAGTTTGAAGTAATACTATTTAAAATTTGCTTTGGAAAATTAGTGTGTTTGAAATTATTGGCAGTAGGAATTCAAACTAAAAAAGTAAGACGTACTTTAACTATACAATCTGATTATTTCATGTGGAACTTTCTAAAGTTTCTATGTGCCCAAATCAATTGCAAGGAGCCAGAGGAAATATATTTTTTAATGTGTCAGTCATACCTGTCATAGATGGCAATTATTTAAAAAAGAGCACATATAACTAAATTAAGATCTTGTGTTCCTTAAAAAAAGGAGAGAGTAATAACTGGCTAAGAGATAGTTTCATTTGATACAGTTTAAGTGCTTCATTATTAAGATCATCAACAAGAGGAATGACAGTATAGATCACCTTGAAATTACAACTTTTGACTCAGGAAAAAGCCCATGATTTATGCCAATCAATTTGTACAAATTATTACACACTTTATGGAAACACAGCCTTCCAAAAATATCAGAGACCTGGGAGGATAACAAAGGAAAAATAACAAATCAATGGAAATTAAAGAGAATACAAACAGAATATAGTTTGGTGAACTGGAAACTGGGATGATGTTCTCATTTTATTGTTTCTGGATATACTATCTTATTCCCAGGAACAATAGCCATGGAAACTGACAAAGCCACAAAAGGTGAAGTTACTTGTCTCACTGTCAAGATGGTGTAGCATTCTAAACATTGTGCTGGGGCATTCCATTCTCACTATCTCTCAGCTGTGTATGTTTGTTTATCTCTAGCAGTAAGAAGTTGTGAAGTCAGACATATTAGACATGGAGATAAATTTCTTTATGGCCTCTGTTTAATTTGATCCATTTGAGTTAGTGTGCCCCTTTAGTAACCTGAAGGTATTAGTTGAGGTAGAAAATAAAAAGGTTTTTGTCTCTTTCTGAATTTGTTGTTATTAGGATTGACACAATAGAGGAAACCAGAAAGAATGTGCTGCATGTAAGTCATCCATTAGTCCTCAGCTCCATGCAGAATCCTTTTTATTGTGTATGCATGTTGGCTTGTGTGTATGTATCTCTCCTCTATTAATGATTTGGCCTAATTATTTAGAGTTATTTTACTACTACCCAAGCACTAAATTTTATATATATATATATATATATATATATATATATATATATGAGATAGTATCAGTCTTTTAAATATTTTATTTATTTTTTTATTTATTTGAGAGAGAGCACAAGCTGGGGAGAGGGAGAAGCAGGCTCCTCATTGAGCAGGGAGCCTGATGTGGGGCTCAATCCCAAGACCCTGGGATCATGACCTGAGATGAAGACAGCTGATTAACTTACTGAACCACCCAGGCTCCTCTCAAGATAACAGCATTTTTCATCAGGGATAAACAGGAGTCATAACACTTCTTTGCACCCATCTATTCTACTGGGCCATAATGAAATACTCTTTGCCTGTAGTTCAAACATCTTAGTGTCTTAACTGAGGATAAGATTCTCTACAGCAACGTTAGGAGAAAATAATGTTCATTAGATATTTTTAGTACATAATTTCTTAAACCCTGCCCATCCTGGGAATGATATCACTATCAGAAGAATGGCAGCTCCATTTAAAGTAAAACTGCTATGAAAATATGCTCAACATCACTCATCATCAGGGAAATACATATCAAAACTACAGTAAGATCTCACCTCACACTAGTCAGAATGGCTGAAATTAACAAACAAGAAAAAAACCGTGTTATGAGGATGAGGAGAAAGACAAACCCTCTTACACTATTGAGGGGATTGCAAACTAGTGCAGCCACTCTGGAAAACAATATGTAGGTTTCTCAAAAAGTTAAATATAGATCTATGCTACTATCCAGCAATTGTACTACTAGGTATTTACCCAAAGAATACAAAAATACTGATTTGAAGGGACATATGCACCCCAATGTTTATAGTAGCATTGTCAACAATAACCAAATTATGAGAAGAGCCCAAATGCCCATCAACCAATAATGTTATATGAATTATATAATTATATAATACACATTAAGTATTTTATATATCATATTTGTATTTCATGTCCTTATATATTTAATATATAATATATTTTTATTTTCTAAATTTATATTGAATTTTATATTTATCGTATGTATTTGAAATATATTTATATTATATTATAAATTTATATATTATATATTTATATCTATAATAGAATATTACTCAGCCATAAAAATTAATGAAATCCTTCCATTTGCATCTACATGGGTGGGGCTAGAGTCTATTATGCTAAGCCATATAAGTCAGTCAGAGAAAGATGAATACTATATGATTTCACTCATATGTGGAATTAAGAAAGAAACAGGTTTGAAAAAAAGAAAAGAGAGAAAGAAACAGATGAACATAGGAGAGGAAAAAAGAGAAGCACACCATAAAATAGATTCTTAGCAAATAAGTGAAACCATATGATAATTGACTCTCTCTGCTTGACTTATTTCACTCAGCTAATTGATTTATTTCACTCAGCATATTCACTTATTTGCGGAGCATAACAAATAACATGGAGGACATGGGGAGATGGAGAGGAGAAGGGAGTTGAGGGAAATTGGGGGGAAGATGAACCATGAGAGACTATGGACTCTGAAAAACAACCTGAGTGTTTTGAAGGGGAGGGGGGTGGGAGGTTGGGCGAGCCAGGTGGTGGGTATTATGGAGGGCACGCATTGCATGGAGCACTGGGTGTGTTGTAAAACTATGAATTCTGTTATGCTGAAAAGAAATGAAATTAAAAAATGTAAAAAAAAAGAATAAAAAAAGAAAAAAAAATAGATTCTTAGCTTAGAGAACAAACTGAGGGTTGCTGGAAGGGAAGTCGGTGGGGGGATTTGTTAAATGGATGATAAGAATTAAGGAGGGCACTTTTTGTGATGACCGCTGGGCTTATGTAATTGGTGAATTACTAAATTCTATTCCTGAAGCTAATATTACACTATATGTTAACTAACTGGAATTTAAATAAAATCTTGAAACAAAAAATAAGATAAAATAATAGAATAAGATAAAATAATGTAACCTTGTGAAAATTATATGCTTTATAAAGGTTCTTTAAGAAGATTATATTAATTTCTACACAATATTTCATCATGAATGTATCATAATTTTGTATTAAATATTTGAGTTATTTACCATTTCTGTTGATTTTATATGATGGTAATAAATTTTTCTACAAAAATTAATAATTAATAAAGTAAAACTGCATATGATATAGCATAAACAATGAATCTTAGAACACTGAAAAAATAAAGTAAAACAAAAATGAAGACTCCTCAGCCATGCCATTCTGAAAGCCAGGTTTTTCTGGTCCTAGAAATTTAGGTAGTATAGTTTTGATATGGAAATAACAACACCAGAAAACTTTTATTATATTCAACTATTAAAAATGCAATAGATTGGTTAGTTTCAAAAGTGATGAAAGTCTTAAGTTATTACACTGCATCTTATGAGGCAAATTAATGTAATCTTTAAAGAATATTCTTGCCAGATACCTTGTGTCCATTGAAGATCCAAGAATAAGAGTGGGTTTTTCATGATATCTTTTTACTCTCCCTTGTAACACATATAACAAATGTTCATGTTGTTGGTTTTGTCAGGCACCTTCAAATAATTGTGGATTTAGGTAGCTAATAGAGATATAGTTATCAATATTTTGTCTCAAAGCATGGAGCAACACATACACATAATTACATATTATTTTATTATAGTGGGCATAATTTAGACTTTCTCTTTAATCTCTTTTGCTTTAGAGGTTTAGAATTAATTTCTTAGATTTAAAAGAATTAGCTTCACATTTCTTTAAATATTATACAAATAAAATCTCCTGAAACATGATCATAAATTATTCATGCATTTATGATCAACACATCTATGGTTAATTTCATGTGTTCTTTAAATTAAAAATAAGGGGCTCCTGGGTGGTTCAGTTGTTAAGTGTCTGCCTTTGGCTCAGGTCATGATCCCAGGGTCCTGGGATTGAGCCTCACTTCAGGCTCCCTGCCCACTGGGAAGCCTGCTTGCCCCTCTCCTATTCCCCCTACTTGTATTCCCCCTCTCTCTGTCTAAATAAATAAAATCTTAAAAAAATAAAGTAAATTGAGAATAAGGCAAGTTCTGTCACAAAATTGTTCTATAATTATGTTCATTATAACACATTGCTTTGTTTTCTAGGACAGATGCTTGACATACCTTCAATAGGCATATGCATAAGCTGATCATAAAGAATAGCATCATCAGACAGTGAACAGTAAGATAAAGGCAGAGCTATTGCCACTTTCAGTATTTGGGAATCATCTCTGTCTTTGCCCACTACTCACATTTGTTATTACATCTTGGCAGGAAGGTAAAGTAGAACATGATTTTGGAGAGACTGCAAAATATACCTATTACTAGAGAATCATGCACATTTGTTAGTGCTGGGCAAGTAGCCTTTTTTCTTCCTCCTGATGGTGTCCCTTCACAACACCCATGTGGTTATTCTCCAGTCAGTCACTGGACGCCACCATGAACCTAATCTATAGTGCCAGGCAAGGGAGACAAGACTTACATATAAAATTAATAAATGACAGGTCAGTAAATTTTAATCTTGGAAGTAATGTATTCCATGTAGACTCATTGAAAGTTAACATTGGGTTGAACCTCATTTTTAAAACTTTTATTTCAATTCTATTAATTAACATAAGGTGTATCATTAGTTTCAGTGGTAGGGTTCAGTTTTGTCAGTTGCATATAACACCCAGTGCCCATTACATCACGTGTTGTCCTTAATGTCTATCACTCAGTTACCACATTGCCCAACCCACATCCCCTCCAGCAACCCTCAGTTTGTTTCATATAGTTAAGAGTCTCTTATGGTTTTTCTCCCTTTCTGATTTCACCTTATTTTATTTTTCCCTCCCTTCCCCTATGATCCTCTGCACTGTTTCTTATATTCTACATATGAATGAAATAATATAACTGTCTTTCTCTGACTGACTTACTTCACTTTGCATAATACATGTATTTCCATCCACATTGTTGCAAATGGTAAGATTTCTTTTTCAATGGCTGAGTAATACATATATATCTATATATCTATATATCTATATATCTATATCTATATCTTCTTTATCCATTCATCTGTCAATGGACCTCTGTGTTCTTTCCACAGTTTGGCTATTGTGGATAATTCTGCTATAAACATTGGGGTGCAGCTGTCACTTTGGATCACTATGTTTGTAACTTTGGATACCCAGTAGTGCAATTGCTGGGTTGTAGGTTGCCTCTATTTTTAACTTTTTGAGGAATCTCCATACTGTTTTCCAGAGTGGCTATATCAGCTTGCATTCCCAACAACAGTGTAAGAGAGTTCCCCTTTCCCCATCTCTTTGTTAATATTTGTTATTTTACTTGTTTGTTTATTTGTTATTTGACTTGTTAATTTTAGCCACTCCGACAGGTGTGAGGTGATATATCATTGTGGTTTTGATTTGTATTTCCCTGATGCCAAGTGATGTGGAGTATTTTTTCATGTGTCTGTTGGCCATTTCTATGTATTTTTTTAAATTTATTTATCTTTTTAAAAAAATATTTTATTTTTCAGTGTTCCAAGATTCATTGTTTATGCGCCACACCCAGTGCTCCATGCAATACGTGCCCTCCTCAATACCCACCACCACCCACTCCCAACTCCCCACTCCCCTCCCTTCCAAAACCCTCAGTTTGTTTCTCAGAGTCCACAGTCTCTCATGGTTTCTCCCCCCTTCTGATTTCCCCCAACTCACTTCTCCTCTCCTTAACTCAATGTCCTCTCTGTTATTCTTTATACCTATGTCTTTGGAGAAATGTCTGTTTATGTCTTCTGTCTATTTCTTGACAGGATTTTTTTTTTCGGGTGTTAAGTTTGATAAATTCTTTACAGATTTGGATACTAGCCCTTTATCTGATAAAACACTGGCAAGTATCTTCTCCCATTTTGTAGATTGTCTTCTGGTTTGGTTGACTGTTTATTTTGCTGTGTGAAAGCTTTATATCTTGATGAAGCCCCAAGAGTTCATATTTGCTTTTGTTTCTGTTGTCTTTGGAGAAGTCTAGCAAGAAGGTGCTGTGGCTGAGGTCACAGTTTGCTGCCTGTATTTTTCTCTAGGATTTTATGGAGTCCTATCTCACATTTAGGTCTTTCATCGATTTTGAGTTTCTCTTTGTGTGGGGTGTAAAAGAATGTTCCAGTTTCATTCTTCTACATGTGGCTGTCCAATTGTCCCAACACCATTTGTTGAAGAGACTTTTATTTCATTGGATATTCTTCCCTGCTTTGTTGAAGATTAGTTGACCATAGAGTTGAGGGTCCATTTCTGGGTTTTGATCTATGTGTCTGTTTCTGTGCCATTACTATACTGTCTTGGTGATTACAGCTTTGTAATATAGCTTCAAATAGAGAATTGTGATGCCACCAGATTTGGTTTTCTTTTTCAACATTCCTCTGGGTATTTGGGGTCTTTTCTGGTTCCACAAAAATTTTAAGATTATTTATTCCAACTCTGTGAAAAATGTCAATCATATTGCGTTAGGGATTGCATTGAATATGTAGATAGTTCTAAGCAGCATAGACATTTTAACATTTGTTCTTCCAATCCATGAGCATAGAATGTGTTTTCATTTCTTTATGTTTTCTTCAATTTCTTTCATAAGTGTTCTATAGTTTTCAGACTACCTCTTTGGTTAGGTTTTTTCCTAGGTATCTTACTTTTTTGGTGCAATTATAAATGGGATCAATTCCTTAATTTCTCTTTCTTCCTTCTCATTGGTAATGTATAGAAATTCAACTAATTTATAAGCATTGATTTTATATCCTGCAAATTTTCTGAATTCCTGTATGAGATCTAGCAATTTTGGGGTGGGGTCCTTTGGTTTTTCCACATAGAGTTTCATGCCATCTGCAAAGAGTAAGAGCTTGACTTCTTCTTTGCCAATTTGGATGTATTTTATTTCTTTTGATTGTCTGATTGTTGAGGCTAGGACTTCCAATACTATGCTGACCAACAGTGGTGAGAGTGAACATCCCTGTCATGCTCCTGACCTTAGGGGAAAAGATCTCAGTTTTTCTCTATTGAGAATGATATTCACTGTGGGCTCTTTGTAGCTGGCTTTTATGATATTGTGGTAAGTTCCCTCTATCCCAACACTGCAGAGAGTTTTAATCAAGAAAGGATGCTATATTTTGTCAAATGTTTTTCTGCATCTATTGAGAAGATCATACTTTTTGTCCTTTCTTTTATTAATGTGATGTATCACAATGATTGATTTATGGATGTTGAACCACCCTTGTGGCCCAGGAATAAATCCCACTTGGTTGTGGTGAATAATCTTTTTAATGTACAGTTGGAGCCTATTGGCTAGTGTCTTGGTGAGAATTTTGACATCTATGTTCATCAGCGATATTGGTCTGTAACCCTCCTTTTTGGTGGGAACTTTGTCTGGCTTTGGTATCAAGGTAGGGTTAGACTCATAGAATGAGTTTGGAAGTTTTCCTTCCATTTGTATTTTTTGAAACAGCTTTAGAAGAATGGGTATTTATTCTTCTTTAAATGTTCAGTAGAATTCCCCAAATGTCATTTTTAGGGACAATATTTTTAGAACAGGCTTAGCTTTACAATAAAATTAAGATGAAAGTGCATAGATTTCCTTTATATCTCATACTTACACATATGAATAGCCTCTCCCATTATCAATATCACTTAACAGAATGGTACATTTTTTATCAAGGATGAACTTACATTGATACATCATTATCATCCAATGTCCATAGTTTACCTTCCAGATCACTCTTGGTTTTGTAAATTTTATGAGTTTTTGGCAAATACATAATGACATATATCCATCATTATGATACATACAGAATGTTTTCACTGACTCTTAAATGCTGTGCTCTGCCTATTTTTCTCCCCCACACAACCATCCCTCACAACCACTGATCATTTTACTTTTCCATAACTTTATCATTTCCAAAATGTCATTTAGTTGGAATCATATTATATGATTGGCTTCTTTCACTTTGTAATATTCATTTAAGGTTTCTTCATGTCTTTTCATCACATGCTGGCTCATTCCTTTTTAACACTTAATAATATTCTATTGTTCACATGTACCATATATTATTTATCCATTAACCTACAAAAGGACACCTTGGTTCCTTCCTTGAAACTCATTTTAAAGAGAAGAAAATTGATTTTGAGATAAGGAAAAGTGACTCATATAGGCTTAAAACTAGCTATAGGTTATACTAGCTATAAAACCCAGTTTTTTAAAAATTATTTGTCAGAGAGAGAGGGAGAGAGAGAGAGCAAGCACAGGCAGACAGAGTGGCAGGCAGAGGCAGAAGGAGAAGCAGGCTCCCTGCCGAGCAAGGAGCTCCGACGTGGGACTCGATCCCAGGACGCCAGGATCATGACCTGAGCTGAAGGCAGCCGCCCAACCAACTGAGCCACCCAGGCGTCCCTAAAACCCAGTTTTAATATCTAGCCTTTCTGACCTCATACAGTATTCTTTACATCCTTATTTGGGCTAGACAAGTACTATCCTAGCAATTTTATCAGGTCCTTCTTGATGTTATAATTTACACTTTTGATTATCATAAATATGCTAGCCATCTTAAAAATGGGGATTTAAAAAACATTTCTAGATGTTTTACTGGATTTTTCAGTCTTTATTTGAGTCATATATAAGTGTTTAGAAAGCAAAATTTCATGATGTTGAACAAAAACATCACAGGATCATTGTAGTAGCTTTCTGTGACAACATAGCATAGCAGTATTTGATAAGTACTATCCATAAGAGTGGAGAATTGATTGCACAGGTCATTCTCCAGTGTTTATATTACACATCCAAGGGAAGACCAACTACTTAAAAATCACAAAAGGCAGTGATCTTCAGGAAGTCATTTACAGTTCAGGAAGGTGATTTGTTATTGAAGTTTAATATTCTTCTAATGACAGTTTGATACCTTTTGAACAAACAGAATACATTTGAATTTTCATTAGCTTCTAAACAGAAGTTAGCACTAGAGATTAAGTTTAGGCCAAAATAGATTTTTAATTTGAGGCTAATTTACCATTTATTCTATTTCTAAAATAATAAAATGAATAGGAAGTTTTTCTCCTGAATTTTTCTTCTAAACAAAAATGTATTCATTTGCTCTAATTTTGAAGTGTGTTGCAGGTTTTCCCAGACAGAAACAGCTTTCCAAAAAAGGATACATGTCTTATAGCTGCAGTAAGCCAAACAAACCATGTAGAGAGAATGAAATTCCATAGAAAAAAATCCACTTTTTAAAACTTATATCCTGACTGAAAATCCTTAAAGTGTATCTTCCTAAACATCTTCTAATTTCCCCAAATGTATATTTCAAAATACATTTAGTGAATTGAGTTTCCTGACCAATTTGGAAATTATCTTAAGGTAAACTTGATATTTGTTTATATATTTAAACTTGGCCAGGTTTTCCTATCAGTGCTGTTAATAATAATTTACACTATTTCTCTCACTGCTACTTTTTGGTATTAACTCTGAAGAACCAAACCAAATCATCCGAATTTAGTCTACACTTCTATCAATCACTGTTATTGTTGATTTACAATTCAAATGTAAATTGACATAATGTATAAGTATTCTTTTCAACTTCTGTGAATGTGACTCTTCTCTGTGACTGTTTCTTTTTTTTTTTAAGATTTTATTTATTTGACAAAGAAAGCTCACAAGTAGGCAGAGAGGTAGGCAGAGGGGGAAGGAGTCTCTCTGCGGAGCAGAGAGCCTGATGTGGGGCTTAATCCCAGGACCCTGGGATTATGACCTGACCTGAAGGCAGAGACTTTAACCCACTGAGCCACCCAGGTGCCCCTCTGTGACTGTTTCAATAAATTAAACTTACAGGGCAGATGTTGTATATCTTACTGCATATATTCTTATTGTCTCTGTTGTTATAGTCAAACACATTTCAAAATGTAAGGGGCTGAGTCAGAGAGAGGAGCTGCAGGGGAAACTGAGAGAAGAGGCATTACCAGACTGAAAACTCGCAGAGCCCCGAATGGTGGGCCTCCACAAGCTTCCACTCCATTCACCCCACTGACATACATCTTAGCCCATCCACGCTTTCTCTCTGAGTTCAGGGCCAGGCTGACCTAGTCTCCAGCCTGGCCCACAGGCCATGTGATTCCTACATTGAGCTTTTCCTGCCTGGGGGCCTTCACAGGTCAGGCCTTCCTGGGTCACTCTTCTTGCATCTCCCTCCCTCTACCTCAGAGGCCCCCCTAAATCAATGCATGTATCCCATCATGTTCTTAGACAGCATCCCGTTTCTTCCCTTTCATCACTGTCATGACATCTTAAATTATATACTCCATTAATGTGGTTAAAAGAACAAAACAAAATATAAATTACCTTTGCTTAACGTGTTTGAACTGAAACAAATACCTTCTTTAAGCAACTACAGAAGAAAAAGAGTAACAAATTTGGCAGTATACTAGAAACTAATAATCTCTTCTTTATAAGTTCATTATCAGTTTTTAATTATAGGAGGTCACTGACTTTGTGTCCTTTGGGGTAACAAAATGTGCACCGCATAAAATTTACCATTTTAAACCATTTTATTATACAGTTCAGTGGTATTAAGTACAGTGATACCCTTGTGCAATCATCAGCAAAAATATGGAATGCTTCACAAATCTGCATTTTTATCCTCATTCAAGGGTCATGGTAATTTTCTCTGTATTGCTCTAATTTTAGCATATGTGCTAATAAAGCAAAAAAAATATATGTATGTATATATATTTGTTATTTTTAAAAAAATTCTAATTCTGGTATAACTAACATGCAGTGATATATTAATTTCAGGCATAAAATATAATGATTCAACCATTCTATGCATTACTCAGTCCTCATCCTAAGAGTATGCTTAATCATTCATCTATTTCAACCATCACCCCCACCTCACCTCTGGCAACTACCAGATTGTTCTCTGTATTTAACAGTCTGAGAAGTTTTTCTGTTTCTTTTTGTCTTTGTTCATTTATTTTGTTTCTTTAATTGCACATATGAATTAAATCATATGGTATTTTTCTTTCTCTGATTTATTCCACTTAGCCTTGTATCCTCTAGATCCATCCATGTTGTTGCATGCATTTTTTAATTTATTCATATATGGATGGACACTTGGGTTGCTTCCATATCTTGGCTATTGTAAATAATGTTACAATAAACATAGGGGTGCATATATCTTTTCAAGTTAGTGTTCACATATTCTTTGGGTAAATACCCAGTAGTGGAATCATTGGATCACATGTTAATTCTATTTTTAGTGTTTTGAAGAATGTCTATGCTGTTTTCCACGGTGGCTGCATTATCCTGTATTCCCACCAACAGTGCATGAGGATTCCCTTTTCTCTACATACTTGAAAACACTTGTTATTTATATTTATTTATTTATTTATTTAGTATGTATTTATTTACCTTTTTACTTAAATTCCGGTTAGTTTCCATACAGAGTAATATTAGTTTCAGGTGTACAATATAGTGATGTAACACTTCCATACAACAACTGGTGTTATTTCTTGTCTTTTTGATTTTAGCCATTCTGGTAAGTATGGTGTGATATATCATTATGGTTTTTACCTGCATTTCCCTGATGATGAGTGATGTTGAGCATCTTCTTATGTGTCTGTTAACCATCTGCATGTCTTCTATGAAAAACGTCTATGCATATATAATGCCAAATTTTTAATAGGATTGTTTGGGTTTTTGGTGTTCAGTGTTATAAGTCCATTATATATTTTAGATCTTAACCTCTTATTGGATATGTCACTTGCAAATATCTTCTCCCTGGTGTGCTCTCTTTTTGTTTCATTGATCACTTTCTTTGTTGTGCAAAGGGTTTTTATTTTGGTGTATCCTAATAGCTTATTTTTGCATTTCTTTCATTTGCCAAAGGAGACATATCTAGAGAAAATTTGTCAATGGCTGATGTCAAAGACATTTTTGCCAAAGTTTTCTACTAAGAATTTCATGGTTTTGGGTCTTACATTTGTATATTTAATCAATTTTGAGTTGATTTTTTTATATGGTGTATGAAAATGGTCCAGTTTAATTCTATTGCATATAGCTGTCCGGTTTTCTCAACACAGTTTTCTTTTTTTCCCCATTGCATATTCTTATTTTGTTTTTCATAGATTAATTGGCAGTATAAGCATGAGTTTATTTTTGGGGTCTCTATTCTTTTCCATTGATGTCTGTGCACATTTTTGTGCCAGGACCATACTATTTGATGACAGCAGCTTTGTAGTGTATCTTAAAATCTGGAATTGTGATACATCTAGTTTTTGTTTTCTTTTTTAAGATTGTTTTGTATATTTGGGAACTTTTGTGGTTTCATACAAATTTTAGGATTGTTTGTTCTTGTTCTGTCAGGAATGCTATTGGATTTTGATAAAGAATGCATTAAATCTTTTGATTACTTTAGATAGTAAGGGCATTTTAACAGTATTGGTTCTCCCAATCCATGAACCTGGAATTTCTTTCATTTCTTTGTGTCATCTTCAATTTCTTTCAACAAGTTTTATCTATTTCAGATCACAAGACTTTCACTTCCTTGGGTGAGTTTATTTCTAGGTATTATATACATTTTTGGTGCAACTGTAAATAGAATTGTTTTCTTACTTTCTCTTTCTGCTGCTTCATTATTATTGTAAGAAATGAAACAGATTTCTGTACATTGATTTTATCTCTAATGACTTAACTGAATTCATTTATCACTTCTAGTGGTATTTTGGTGGAGGCTTTTGGGTTTACAACATACAGTATCATGTTATCTACAAATAGGGAAAGCATAGTATTTTCCTAAATTGAACACCTTTTATTTCTTTTTTCTTGTATAATTACTGTGGCTAGGAATTCCAGTAAATGTTGAACAACAGTGGTGAGAGTGGGCATTTCTGTCTTTTTCCTGATCTTAGGGAAAAAGCTCTCAGTCTTTCACTATTGAGTATGATGTTAGCTATGAGTTTTTCGTATATGGCCTTTATTATGTTGAGGTATGTTCCTTCTAAGCCTACTTTGGTGAGAGTTTTTATCATGAATGGCTGTTGTACTTTGTGAAATCTTTTTTCTGCATCAATTAAAGTGATCATGGGGGAGCAAAGATGAAGATAGAATAGGAGGGCCTTAGGTTCATTTCATCCTTAGAACAGAACTAGATTACTATCAAATCATTCTAAATACCTCAGAAATTAACCTGAAGACTGAAAGAACAAACTCCACGACAAAAGGGAGAAAAGCCATATCAAAGAAGTTAGGAAGTGTGGTAATGTGGTTTAGGGGAGAAACAGGTCACAGGTGCTGCAGTGTGGCAGAGGCCATGGTTGCAGAGAAGGGTGAGAGATAGAGGAGCACACATGGGAACAATTTCTTGAAGCCATTGGCTGGGGTAATGAGAGGGACTGGTTTATTGTGAGTTCTTGCAGCCAAAACAGGACAGTTGGCTTGGCTGGAAGAGAGCCCTGAGGGCACTGCCTTACTCCTGGAGATAAGACAGACAAACAACCCAGGGTCAGACAGCATAGAAACAGAGAACTGAAGAATGTCTGGGGCACACAGATTATTTTGCTCCTTTTTGAGTACTTTTGGGTGTTTCCTGGAGAGACAGCATCCCAGGAGGAGCCTCTCTGCGGACAAAGGGGCTAACTCATACCATTTTTCTCCCCCATCCTCGACATAAACAAGAGCCACCTGCTGGAAACAACTCAACACTGACACCGGGTGCCTAACCTGCTTACACCAAGCCCCCCACCCCCCACCCCTCCAATGCCCTGGTGTGTAACTACCCTTCTTGGTCAAGTTTGCATCTATCCCAGCATGATGGTCCCCTTTCCCAATAGACCAGAACAAGCCCTACCCACATTATGTACATAAAGCATGTTGTTTTAAAAGTCAGCAGGCTTGTCTGGTAGATGCCAGAGGGCACTGTGCTACTCCTGGCAAGAAGGCAGTCAAACAACACAGAGACATATAGTGTGGAAACAAGGGTCTGAAAAATGCCTGGGACCCACAGGGAGGAGATTATTCACTCTTTTCAGAGTGCATTCTTGAGAGGCAGCATGTAGGGAGATATTTCTCTGGGGGAGCTGGCTAGTGTCACTTCCCTTCCCCATCCAACAACACAAACACAGAACTATCTTCCAGGAACAACACAGCACCCACACTGGCTGCCTTACTTGCTTACACCAAGCCCCACATTACTGTGTTCTGGCTGGACTGCCTTTCTCAGTCAAGCTTGCTTCAGTACTAGTGCAGTGGCCCCCTACCCAGAAACTGCTGTCCATGCCACATCTCCTGACCAGATATTTCTGTAAGGATTCAGTTCTACCAAAAGTAGTTTTAATTCTCATTTCACAATTTGACCAGAGTACACCTGGTTAAAGCTTGCCACAGGACCAAATATTGCAGGCAAGGAAAGCCTCTGAAGATGACTAGCCTGAAGAATAGAGCAGCCAAAAAACAACAGCACAGCACACACAACACACACCAGAGACACACTGAAGCAGGAGGCCCTGGACATTATGTGATCTCTTCTTCATAAAGCCATTACTCTGAGGAATGGTAAATATAATGGGCTTTTCTAACACAAAGAAGAAGCAGACTCTTAGACAAAAATGCCAAGAATTAATCACAAATGAAAGAATAAGAAAAGATATCACAGCCTAAGATCCAAGTTAAACAGATATAAGCAACATGCCTGATGGAGAAATTAAAACAACAATCATAAGGATACTCCCTGGGATTGGGAAAAGAATGGAAGAATTCAGAGAGGCCCTTACCATAGAGATAAAAGAGTTAAAAAAGAATCAACCAGAAATGAACAATGCAATAATAGAAATAAGAAACAGGCTCAATCCAATGAACACAGGGTTGGAAGAAGCAGAGAAATGAGTAAATGATGTAGAAGATAAAATAATGGAAAATAATGAAGCCGAGCAAAGGAGAGAAAGAATTTTGGAACATGAAAATGGATTTAGGTAAATCAAGTACTCCATCAAGCATAATAACATCTGTACTATAGGAGTACCAGAGGAGGAAGTGAGAGGAAAGTGGGCAGAAAACTTATTTGAGGAATAATACCTGAAAACTTCCCTAATATGGGAAAAGAAACAAATATGCAATCCAAGTGGCACACACACACACACACAAAACCAAAAATACAAAACGAAACAAAACAAACAAAAACAAAAACAAAAAGCCTCCTATCAAAATAAACGCTGGCCAACATCAAGACATATTGTATTTAAATTTGCAAAATATAGTGATAAAGAAAAAAATCTTAAAGGCAACAAGACAGAATTCTTTAACTTACAAGGGAAAACTGATAAGGCTAATTGAAGATTTCTCAAACAGAAACTTGGGAAGCCAGAAGAGAGTAGCATGATATATTCAACGTGCTGAATTGGAAAACAAAAAAAACAAACAAAACAAAACAAAAAACTTCAGCCAAGAATACTTTATCCAGGAAGGCAGTAATTCAGAAGAGAAGGAGAGACAAAGAGAAGGAGAGACAAAGAATGTCCCAGACTCATAAAAACTAAAGGAGTTCATGACCACTAAAACAACCCTGCAGGAAATATTAAAGGGAAATCTGAGTAGAAAGGAGAGAACAAAAGTGAGAAAGAAAAGAAAGGAACAGAGGAAATCTCCAAAAACCAATGAAAATGAAGTAATAAAATGGCAATAAAGGCATATCGTTTGGTAATTATTCTGAATACAAATGAAATAAATGCTCCAAGCCAAAGACATGGTATGTCAGAATGGATAAAAACAACAAGATACATCTATATGCTGGGTATAAGAGATTCAATTTTATTTTTATTTTTTAATTTTTTTGGATAACAAAACACTTATTGAAAACCTATCACAACTTTTATTTTTATTTTTAAATTTATTTAAATTCTATTAATTAATTTACAGGTCTATTATTTTATGTTTCAGAAGTAGGGTTCAGTGATTCATCACTTTTATGTAATACCCAGTGCTCATAACATCACGTGCCTTCCTTAATGTCCATCACCCAGTTACCCCATCCCCCCACCCACCTCCCCTCCAGCATCCCTCAGTTTCCTATGATTAAGAGTAAGAGATTAATTTTAGACTTAAAACACCTGTAGACTGAAACTGATAGTATGGAGAAACATTTATTATGCAAATGGATGTCAAAAGAAAGCCAGAGTAGCAATACCTATAGTAAACAAGCTATACTTTTTATTTATTTATTTATTTAACATAAAATATATTATTTGCTCCAGGGGTACAGGTCTGTGAATCATTAGGCATACACATTTCACAGCACTCACTATAGAAATATCCTCCCCAATGTCCATAACCCAGCCACCCTATCCTAACCTTCCACCCTCAGCCACCCTCAGTTTGTTTCGTGAGATTAAGGGTCTCTTATGGTTTGTCTCCCTTCCAATCCTAACTTGTTTCATTTTTTCCTTCCCTACCCTCCACAACCCTCTGCTCTGCCTCTCATTCTTCATATTAGAGAGATCATATGATAATTGTCTTTCTCTGATTGACTTATTTCACTCAACATAATACCCTCTAGTTCCATCCACATTGTTGCAAATGGCAAGATTCTTTTGATGGCTGCATAGTATTCCACTGTATGTATGTGTATGTGTGTGTATATATACACACACATACTGTATGTATACTGTATACTGTATACTGTACTGTATACATATATATATATACACAATATATTTTTTATCCATTCTTCTGTTGATGGACATCTAGGTTCTTTCCATAGCAGAGAAACTATACTTTAAATGAGAACCTATAACAAAAATTAAAGAAGAGGGGCGCCTGGGTGGCTCAGTGGGTTAAGCCTCTGCCTTTGGCTCAGGTCATGATCCCAGGGTCCTGAGATCAAGCCCCGCATCAGGCTCTCTGCTCAGTGGGGAGCCTGCTTCCCCCTCTCTCTCTGCCTGCCTCTCTGCCTACTTGTGATCTCTCTCTCTGTCAAATAAATAAATAAAATATTTTTAAAAAATTAAAGAAGGGCACTATTTAATAAAGGGTAATATCCAAAAATAAGACCTAACAATTACAAATATTTATCACCCAACATGGAACACCCAAATACATAACAGTCAATATCAAACATGAAGGAACTCATTGATAATAGCATAATACTAAGGGACTTTAACATCCCATTAAATCAATGGACACATTCAGAGAAAATCAATAAGGAAACAAGGACTTGGAATGACACAGTGGACCAGATGGACTTAATGGATATATTCAGAACATTCCATCCCAAAACAGCAGAATACACATTCTTTTTGAGTGAAAATGGGACATTTCCAGAATACATCACATAAAGGATCACAAATCAGTCCTCAAAAAATACAGAGATTGTGATCATACCATGAATGTTTTCTGACACCAAGAAACTTGAAGTCAACCAGAAGAAAAACAACTGGAGAGACAACACATACATGGTAGTTAAACAACATGTTACTAAACAATAAATGGGTGATTCAGGAAATCAAAGAAGAAATAAAAACTACAAAATACATGGAAACAAAGGAAAATGCAAACACAGTGGTCCAACACTTTGGGTTGCAACAAAACTGGTCCTAATAAGAAAGTATACAGTAATACAAGCCTACCTTAAGAAGCAAGAAAAATTTCAGAGAAACAAACAAACAAACAAAACCCAAAAAACCTAACCTTGCACACAAAGGAGCTAGGAAAAAAAAACAATAAAAACAAAAGCCCCAGAAAGAAGAAAATAATAGATTACAGTAGATGTAAAAAATAGAAACTATTAAAAAAAAAAAGAACAGAGCAATGAAACCAGGAGGAGCTGGTTCTTTGAAAAAATTAATAAAATTAGACATTGGGAGAAGAAGAGAAGTGAGTTGGGAGAAATCAGAGGGGCACACAAGCCATGAGAGACTCTGAGAAACAAACTGAGGATTTTGGAGGGGGGGGGCGGGGGGTTGGGTGAGCTTGGTAGTGGAGCACTGGGTGTGGTGCATAAACAATGAATGTTGGAACACTGAAAAAATAAAAAAATTAAATAAAAAATTTTAAAAATTTAAAACCTTTACTTAGACATATCAAAAAGACAAAAAAACCTAAATAAAATCACAAGTGAGAAAGGAGAAATAAAGAGCAACACCACAGAAATACAAACAATTGTAAGAGAATATTATAAAAAACTGTATGTTAACAAATGAACAGCCTGGAAGAAACAGATAAATTCCTAGAAGCATATCAACTACCAAACTGAAACAGGAAGAAACAGAAAATTTGAACAGACTGATTACCAACAAAGAGATTGAGTCAGTAATCAAAAAACTCCCAACAAATAAAACTCTAGGGCCAGATGGATTCAAAGGCAAATTCTACCAAATATTTAAGGATTTAATATTTGTTCTTCTCACACTGTTCCAAAAAATAGAAAAGGAAAGAAATTTCCAAATTCATACTTTGAGGCCAGAATTATCCTGATATCAAAACTAAATAAAGATTCTAAAGAAAGGGACCCCTCCATGGCTCACTCAGTTAAGTGTCTGCCTTTGGCGTGGGTCATGATCCTGGGGTCCTGGGACGAAGTCTTACAGGGAGCCTACTTCTTCCTCTGCCTGCCACTCACCTGATTGTGCTCTCTCTGTCTCTCAAATAAATAATAAAATATTTTTAAAAAGAGACTCTACTGTAAAAGTGAATGAGAGGTCAATATCCTTGATGTATTGTACATGGATGCAAAAATTATCAATAAAATACTAGCAAATAGAATCTAGCAGTGGATTAAAAGAATCATTCATCATGATCAAGTGGGATTTATTCCTGGGCTGTAAGGGTAGTTTAATATTCATAGATCAATCAACTTGTTACCCTACATTAAAAAAAAAGGTAAGAACCATACAGTCCTTTAACTAGATGCAGAAAAAGCATTTGACAAAGTACAACATCCATTCATGATAAAAAAAAAAAACCTCAAGAAAGTAGGGTTAGAGGGAACATATCTCCTCACAATAAATGCTATATATGAAAAATCCACAGCTAATATCTTCCTCAATGGGGAGAAACTGAGAGTTTTTTCCTTTATGGCTTGAAGGAAGAGAGTGATGTCCACTCTCACCACTGCTATTTAATGTAGTACTGGAAGTCTTAGCCACAGCAAGCAGACAACAAAAAGAAATAAACATCCAAAGCAGCAAGAAGTAAAATGTTCACTATTTGTAGATGGCATGATAATCTATATAGAAACCCAAAAATAGTCCAACAAGAAATTACTGGGACTGACCCAGTAATTCAGTAGGGTCATAGGATACAAAATCAACATACAGAAATCTGATGCATTTCTGTACACCTGTAATGAAGCAGCAAAAAGGGAAAACAAGGCATCTATTCAACTTAAAATTGCACCCCAAAACATAAGATACCAAAGAATAAACCTAACCAAAGAGGTGAAAGACTTATACCCTGAAAAATATAAAACACTGATGAAAGAAATTGAAGATGACACAAAGAAATGGAAAAACATTCCATGCTCATGTTTTGGAAGAAAAAATATTGTTAAAACATCTCTACTGCCCAAAGCAATCTACACATTTAATGCAATCCCTATTAAAATATGACCAGCACTTTTCCCAAACATACAACAAAGAATCCTAAAATATGTATGGAACCACAAAAAACCCTGTATAGCCAAAGCAAGCTTGAAAAATGAAAGCAAATCTGGAGGCATCACAATTCCAGACTTCAAGTTATATTACAAACCTCTAATAATCAAGACAGTATGATACTGGCCCAAAAATAGACATAGAGGGGGCCTGGGTGGCTCAGTGGGTTAAGCCTCTGCCTTCAGCTCAGGTCATGATCTCAGAGTCCTGGGATCGAGCCCCGAATCGGGCTCTCTGCTCATCAGGAAGCCTGCTTCCCCCTCTCTCTCTCTGCCTCTGTGTCTACTTGTGATCTCTGTCAAATGAAAAAATAAAAATCTTAAAAAAAATAGACATAGACTTGAATGGGACAGAATATAAAACCCAGAAATGAACCCACAACTGTGTGGTCAATTAATCACTGACAAAGTGGGAAAGAATATCCAAGGGAAAAAAGACAATCTTTTCAGCAAATGGTGTTGGGAAATTAGACAGCAACATGAAAAGTAATGAAAGTGGACAACTTCCTTTTACCATACACAAACATAAATTCAAAATGGATTAAGGACCTAAATATAAGACAGGAAACCATTAAAATCCCAGAGAACACAGATAGGAATGCATTTGGTATTGACCATAGCAATTTCTTACTACATATGTCTCCTGAGGCAAGGAAACAAAAGGCAGAAATAAATTATTGGGACTTTATCAAAATAAAAACCTGCATAGCAAAGGTGATACTCAACCAAACTAAAAAGCAACCTATGGAATGGATGAAGATGTTTTCAAATAAAATAAATGTTAAAATATTCACATGCAAAATTTATAAAGAACTTATAAAACTCAACACACAAAAAAGCAAGTCTAATTAAAATCAGACAGAGAACATGAATAGACATTTTTCCAGTAAGACATAACATATACAACAGAGACATGAAAAGATATTCAACATCACTTATCATCAGGGAAATATAAATCAAAATAATGATATATCACCTCACTCCTATTAGAATGCTAAACACAACAACACCAGAAAGAGCAGGTGTTGGGGAAGGATGCAGAGATGAATAACCCTCTAATATTGCTGGTGGAGATGCAAACTGGTGCAGCCACTCTGGAGAACTCTATGTAGGTTTCTCAAAAAGTTAAAAAAAATAGAACTACCTATGATCAGGAAATTGCACTAAGTATTTACTGAAAGAATAAAAAATGCTAATTCAAAGGGTGCATGCACCCTATTGTTTATAGCAGCATTATCCACCACAGTCAAATTGTGGAAAAAACCCAAGTGTGCATTGACAGATAAGTGGATAAAGATATGGTGTATATAATTGCAATGGAATAGTACTCAGCCATAAAGAGATTATATCTTGTCATTTCAATGACATGGATGAAGCTAGAGAGTATTGTGCTAAATGAAATAAATAATTTGGAAAAAGACGAATACTATGTTTTCACTCATATGTGGAATTTAAGAAACAGAGCAAATGACCATAGGGAGAAGAGAAGAGAGGCAAACCAAGAAACAGACTTAAATATAGAGAGCAAACTGATGGTTACTAGAGGGGAGGTGGGTGGGGGATGGGTAAATTTGTGATGGGGATTAAGGAGTGCACTTTTTGTAATGAGAACAGTGTGTTGTATGTAAGTGTTAAATCACTGAATTGTACACCTGAAACTAATATTACACTGTCAGATAACTTCCTGGAATTTAAAGAAAATTTTAAAGAAAAATTTTAAAAGATAAAAAACATAAAAATAAAATAAAATAAAATAAAAAGTTAAAATAAAATGACTATATATATTTTTTATCTGTTTTCTTGTTGATATGCTGTATCACTTATTTGATTTGTAAATATTGAACTGTCTTTCATTCCAGGAATAAATCCCACTTGATTGTGGTGAATGATTTTGTTAGCTTTCAGTTTGTTAATAATTTGTTGATGACTTTTGCATCTATTATCATCAGAGATACTGATCTGCAGTTTTCTTTTTTTTTTTTTAGTGTCTTTTACTGGTTTTTGTTATCAATGTAATATTGGACTCTGAGAATGAATATTTTTATTTCCATATTGTTTATATATTAGTTTACAACATACACACACACACACACACACACACACACATATATATATATATATATATATATATATATATATATATATAATTAACATGTAATGTATTATTTGCTTCAGGGATACAGGTCTGTGAATCATCTGTCCTACACAATTCACAACACTCACCATAGCACATTCCCTTCCCAATGTCCATAACCCAACCATCCTATCCCTCCCCTGCCATCCCCTGGCAACCCTCAGTTTGTTTCCTGAGATTACAAGTCCTGAGAATGAATTTTAAAGTTTTCCTTCCTCTTTGGTTTCTTAGAATAGTTTGGGAAGAAGAGCTATTACCTCTTCTTTAAATGTTGGTAGAATATACCGCTGATGTGTTCTGATCCAGGAATTTTGTTTCTTGCAAGTTTTTTGATTACTAATTCAATTCCAATGCTAGTAATTGGTCTGCTCAAATTTTCCACTTCTTTTTGATTCAGTTTTGGAAGGTTATATATTTCTAAGACATCATTTCTCATAATATTCTCTTACAATCCTTTGTATTTCTGTGGTGTCATTTGTCCTCTTTCATTTTTAAATTTTATTTATTTAAGTCCACTCTCCTTTTTTTAAATGATAAGCCTGGCTAAAGGCTTATAAATTTTGTTGATATTTTCTAAAAATGCCTCCTAGTTTTATTGATTCATTGCACTGTAGTTTCTATTTTATTTATTTTTGTTCTGATTTTTATTATTCCCTACCTTTTATTGGTTTTTGGATTTTTTGTTCTTTTTTTTCTAGCAACTTTAGGGACAAACTTAGGTTGTTTATTTGAGATTTTTCTGGCCTCTTGAGATAGACTTCTATTGCTATAATCTTTCTTCTTAAAACAGCTTATGTCACATCCCAAAGATTCTGACCATTGTGTTTTAACTTTTGTCCCCATGTAATTTTTAAATTTCTTCTTTGTTTTTATAGTTGACCCCATTATTGCTTGCCAGCATTTTATTTTACCTCCATGCATTTTTGTTCTTTCCACATTTTTTCCTTATGATTGATTTCTAGTTTCATACCTTTGTATGAAGAGAAGATGCAAGATATGACTTTAATATTTTTGAATTTGTTGAGCCTCTTTATGTAGGCAAAATGTGATCTCCTAAAAAGAATGTCCCATGTGAACTTGAAGAGAATGTGTATTTTACTATTTTGGGGTAGAGTGTTCTGAATATATCTGTTAGATCCATTTGGTCTAGTGTGTCATACAAAGCCATGGTTTCCTTGTTGACTTTCTGTCTGGATCATCTATCCATTAATGTAAGTTGGGTGTTCAAGTATTCTGTTATTACTGTATGATTATTGTGTTCCTCCTTCATGTCTGCTAATAGTTGTATTGTGAATTTGGGTGCTCTACATTGGGTCCATAAATATTTAGAACCAAAATTTCTTCTTGTCGGATTGTTCCCTTTGTCATTATTTAGTGTCCTTGTATCTTGCTACAGTCTTTGCTTTAAAATCTATTTTCTCCAATATAAGTATTGCTACTTCAGCTTTCTTTTTGCTTCCATTTTAATAAACAATTTTTCCATGCTTTTACTTTTAATCTGTGTGTGACTTTAGGTCTGAAACGAGTCTTTTGTATGCAGCATAGAGATGAGTTTTGATTTTTCATACATTCAGTGCCCTATAACTTTTTATTGCAGAACTCCATCCATTTACACTCAAAGTAATTTTTTAATTATATTAAGTTAGCCACCATACAATACATCATTAGTTTTGGTGTAGTGTTCAATGATTCACTAGTTGTGTATAATGCTCAGTGCTCATCACAACACGTGCTCTCCTTAATACCCATCACTTGGCTACCCCATCTCCTCATTCCCCACCCTTCTGCAACCCTCATTTGTTTTCTGGAATCCATAGTCTCTCAAGGTTTGTCTCCCTCTCTAATTTCCTCTCTTCAGTTTTCTCTTCCTTCCCCTATTGTCCTTCATGCTATTCTTTATGTTTCACATATGAGTGAAACCATATGATAATTTTCTTTCTCTCTTTGACTTACTTCATTTAACATAATCCTCTCCAGTTCCATCCATGTTGATGCCAAGGGTGGGTATTCATCCTTTCTGATGGCTAAATAATATTCCATTGTATATATGAACCATATCTTCTTTATCCATTTGTCTGTTGAAGGGCATCTTGGCTCCTTCCACAGTTTAGCTATTGTGGACATTGCTGCGATGAATATTGGGGTGCATGTGTCCCTTCTTTTCACTGCATCTATATCTTTGGGATAAATACCTAGTAGTGCAGTTGCTGGGTCATAGGGTAGGTCTATTTTTAATGTCTTGAGGAATCTCCATAGTCTTTTCGAGGATGGCTATACCAGCTTGTATTCCTACCAACAAGTGTAAGAGGGTTCCACTTTCTCCACATACTCACCAACATTTCTTGCTCCCTGTCTTGTTAATTTTAGCCATTCTTATGTGCGAGGTATTATCTCATTGTGGTTCTAATTTGTATTTCACTAATGACAAATGATGTTGAGCATTTTTTCGTGTCTGTTGCCCATCTGTATATCTTCGTTGGAGAAGTTTCTGTTGCTGCCTCCTGCCTATTTCTTGGCTAGATTGTTTGTTTTTTAGGGTGTTGAGTTTGATAAGCTCCTTATGGATCATGGATACCAGCTTTTTATCTGATATATCATTTGCAAATATCTTCTCCCATTCCATAGGTTGCTTTTTAGTTTTGTTGACTGTTTCCTTTGCTGTGCAAAAGATTTTTATCTTGAAGAAGTCCCAATAGTGATTTTTGCTTTATTTTCCCTTGCCTTTAGAGAAGTGTCTTGAAAGAAGTTGCTTCAGCTGAGGTTGAAAAGGTTGCTGCTTGCATTCTTTTCTAGAATTTTGATAGATTCCTGTCTCACATTTATGTCTTTCATCCATTTTGTTTCTCTTTGTATGTGGTGTAAGAGAATGGTCCAGTTTCATTCTTCTGCATGTGGCTGTCCAGTATTCCCAGCACCATTTATTGAAGAGACTTTTTCTTCCATTGGACATTCTTCCCTCCTTTGTCAAAGATTAGTTGACCATACAGTTGAATGTCTATTTCTGGGTTCTCTACTTGTTCCATTGATCTTTGTGTCTGTTTTTGTGCCTGTATCTTGCTGTCTTGATGATTACAGCTTTGTAAAGCTGAATATAGCTTGAAGTCAGGCATTGGGATACCCCCCAGCTTATTTTTTAATCTTTATTTATTTATTTAAAATTTCTTTTCAGCGTTCCATAATTCATTGTTTATGCACCACACCCAGTGCTCCATGCAATACATGCCTTCCATAATACCCACCACCAGGCTCACCCAACCTCCCATCCCTCTCCCCTTCAAAACCCTCAGTTTGTTTCTCAGAGTCCACAGTCTTTCATGGTTCATCTCCTTTTTCAACATTCCTCTGGCCATTCAGGGTCTTCTCTGGTTCCACACAAATTTCAGGACTGTTTGTTATACTTCTGTAAAAATGTTGATGGTATTTTGATAGGGATTGATTGAATGTGTAGATTTCTCTGGGTAGCAAAGATATTTTAACAATATTTATTTTTCCAATACATGAATATGGAATGTTTTTCTATCTCTTAGTGTCTTCCTCCATTTCCTTTATAAGTATTCTCTAGTTTCTAGGGTATAGATCTTTTACCTCTTTGATTAGGTTTATGCTAGTTATCTTATGGTTTTTGGTGCTGTTGTAAATGGTATCTATGCTTTAATTTCTCTTCCTTCAATCATATTGTTTGTGTATATAAATGCAACTGATTTCTGTGCATGGATTTTGTATCCTGCTATCTTGCTGAATTGCTGTATGAGTTCTAGCAATTTTGGGGTGGAGTCTTTTGGGTTTTCCACATAAAGTATTATATCATCTGTGGAGCATGACAGTTTAACTTATTCTTTGCCAATTTGAATGATTTTTATCTTTTTGTTGTCTTATTGTTGAGGATAGGTACTATGTTGAACAACAGTGGTTAGAGTGAGCATCCCTGCCATGTTCTGACATTAGGGGAAATGTTCTCAGTTTTTCACTTGAGAATTATATTCTCAAGTGGGCTCTTCATAGATGGCTTTTATGATATTGAAGTATGTTCCCTCTATCCCTATACTTTGAAAAGTTTTAATAAAAAAAGTATGCTCCATCTTGTCAAATGCTTTTTCTGCATCAACTGAGAGGATCTTTTCTTTTATTAATGTGCTTTAGTATGTTGATTTATTTGCTAATGTTGAACCACCCTTACATCCCAGGAATAAATCCCACTTGGTCATGGTGAATAAATATTTTAAGGTACTGTTGGCTAGTATCTTGTTGAGTATTTTGACAACCATGTTCATCAGGGATATTGGTATGTAATTCTCCTTTTTTTAAGATTTTATTTATTTATTTGACAGACAGAGATCACAGGTAGGCAGAAAGGCAGGCAGAGAGAGAGAAGGAAGCAGGCTTCCTGCCGAGCAGAGAGCCCGATGCGGAGCTCGATCCCAGGACCCTGGGATCATGACCGGAGCCAAAGGCAGAGGCTTTAACCTACTGAGCCACCCAGGCACCCCATGTAATTCTCCTTTTTGATGGAGTCTTTGTCTGGTTTTGGGAGCAAGGTAATGCTGGCCTCATAGAATGAGTTGTCAAGTTTTCCTTCCATTTTTATTTTTAGAAACATCTTCAGTAGAATATGTATTATTTCTTCCTTAAATGTCTAGTAGGATTCCCCTGTGAAGCCATCTGGTCCTGGACTGTTATTTTTTGGGAGGTTTTTGATTATTGCTTCAGTTTGCTATTTATTGGTTTACTCGGATTTTCTATTTCTTCCTATTCCAGTGTTGGTATTTTGTAAGTTTCCAGGAATGCATCCATTTCTCCAGATTGCCTAATTTGTTGATATATTTTTTGCTCATAATATGTTCTTAAAATTGTCTGTTTCCTTTCTATTGGTCATGATCTCTCCCCTTTCATTCACGGTTTAATTAATTTTGGTCCTTTCTCTTTTCTTTCGAGTAAGTCTGGCAAGAGGTTTATCAATGTTTTTAATTCTTTCAAAGAAAAAACTTCTAATTTTGTTTATTTGTTCTACTGTTCTTCTGATTTCTATTTCATTGATTTCTGCTCTAATCTTTACTATTTCTTCTGCTTGATTTAAACTTTATGTATTGTTATTTTTCCAGCTCCTTTAGGTATAATGTTAGTTTGTGTATTTGAGATCTTTCTAATTTTTGAGAGAGGCTCATATTGCAATGTACTTCCCTGTTAGGACCGCCTTTGCTATAGCCCATAGGTTTTAATCAGATGTGTTTTCATTCTCATTAGTTTCCATGAATTTTTTAAAAATTATTTTTTAATTTCCTGGTAGACCCATTTATTCTTCAGTAGGATGCTCTTTAACCTCCAAGTATTTGAGTTCCTTCCAAATTTCCTCTGGTGTTTGAGTTCAAGTTTCAAAACACTGTGGTCTGAAAATAATCAGGGAATATCCCAATCTTTTGCTATCAGCTGAGACCTGATTTGTGACCCAGTATGTGATTTATATTGGAGAAAGTTTCATGTGCTCTTGAGAAGAATGAGTATTCTGTTCTTTTAGGATAGGATATTCTGTATATATCTGTGAAGTCCATTTGGTTCATATGTCATTCAAAGTGCTTGTTTCTTTGTTGGTCTTCTGGTTAGATTATCTGTCAGTTGCTGTGAGTGGGATGTTGACATTCCCTACTATTAGTGTATTATTACCAGTGTGTTTCTTCATGTTGGTTATTAATTGGTTTATATAATTGGCTGCTCCCATGTTGGGGGCATAAATACTTACAATTGTTAGATCTTCTTGGATAAACACTTCAAATATGATACAGTGTCATCTCTTACTACAGTCTTTGGTTTAATATCTAATTTTTCTCATATTAGGATTGAAACTCCAGCTTTCTTTTGAGGTGTATTAACATGGTAAATATTTATCTACCCCTTCACTTTTGGTCTGGAAGTGTCTTTAGGTTTAAGATGAGTCTCTTATAGACATATATATGGATGGGTCCTGCCTTTTCATCCAGTTTTCTACCCTATGTCTTTTCACTGGAGCATTTAGCCCATTTACATTCAGAGTAACTATTGAAAGATATGAGTTTAGTGCCATTGTATTGCCTGTAAAGTCCCTGTTTCTGTAGATTCGTTTTTTTTTTTTTCCTCATCTATGTTACTCTTGGGTTCTCTCTTCACTTACAAGAGCCCCTTTAATATTTTTTGCAGGGTTCATTTAGTGATCACGAATTATTTCAGTTTCTGTTTATCCTGGAATATTTTTATCCTTCTTTCCATTCTGAATGATAGCCTTGCTGGGTAAAGTATTCTTGGCTTCATGTTCTTCCCATTTAGTACCTTGAACATATCATGCCATCCCCTTCTGGCCTGCCAGGTTTTTGTGGATAGGTAAGATGTCAGTCTGATGTTCTTCCCCCTGTAAGGATCCTCTTGTTTTGAGCTTCTCTCAAGATTCTCTTTTTCTCTATAATTTGTAAGCTTCTGGGGTGCCTGGGTGGCTCAGTCATTAAGCATCTGCCTTCAGCTCAGGTCATTATCCCAGCATCGTGGGATGGAGCCCTGCATCAGGCTCCCTGCTCAGCAAATCTGCTTCTTCCTCTCCCTTTGCCTGCTGCTCCCCCTGCTGTGCTTTCTCCATGTTAAATAAATAAATAAAATCTTTGAAAAAATTAAAAAGTGTCTTAAAAAGGAAGAGTTGATAAAATAAGAAACTAGTTAAAAAGGGAAAAAAAGAAATGGAAAAAATTAGACTAAAAGATAAATGAATCATGAGAAAAGTCCTGAAGCTCTGTATACTATTTTCCCCCAGCACTGGAGATTTACTGTCTTATGGGATCTGTAAACTTGTGCACCTGCTCTTCTAGGGGAGGGGCCTGCTGTGCTGCTTCTCAGGTTTCTTTGCCTGGGCAGAGTTGCACCACCCCTTGCCAGGGGGTTGAATTCAGGTTATGCTGGTCCTCGGTGTGGCTTTTTTTTTTTCTTGAAGGATTTTTGTGCCTCTTTAGAGGATCAAAATAAAAATGGCCATGCCCTGATCTCCAGCCTCCGAACCAAAAGATCACAGACTCTCCTCCTCAGTAAACACTCTGAGACAATCTTCACTTTTGTTTGTGCTAAACTCTGCAGACTCCTGTACTGTGTGCCCATGGCTGTCCTCCTGGGGAGAGTCTGAGGTTCCTGCGTTAATGCCATTTGTAGGGCCTTGGCACTGAGAGCTGTCATGGGATGATGCATATACCTGCTCCACTACTCCCAGGGGATGGTGGAGGGTCCCTGAGTACCATTCTACTTCTTGGTGCCCAGGCAGAGAGTGGCCATCCAATTGGACCTGACTTGCAGTTTTTGGTGACTGAGCTGAGAGCCCCTACCTACCTCCAACCCTACCCCCTGCCCAGCTAACTGACAGTAACCAGTTTCCCCACTCTACTGCTTGGGCACTTTACTGGCTCAGTCACCCCTGTTAGTTTTGTGACCCCTGGGATGCTGAAAACACACTGACCCACTTAGAATTCTGCCCCTTTCAGATAGGGATGTCTCTCACTGGAGCAGACTTCTAACAGTTCTGATTTTGTCATCTGGGACTACATCACTTTATGGTAGCCAGCTTATGGAGACTCCCTCCCCTCTCCATTTATGTTCCAATATCTCCCTTCAGATTCACTTCTCCACCCCTCCTGCCTTGCAAAAAGCAGACACTTTTCTACTTATAGAGTTCCAGATATTTTTTCCTTACATCTCAGGCTGAATTCATGGGTCTTTAGAATGGTTTGATAGTTATCTAGCTAAATTCAAGGGACCAGATGAAATTAAGTCCCCTACTCTTCCACCATCTTGCTTCCTCCCCAGCTCTCTCATTTTCAAGGTCCACCAATATGCTACTAAATCAGTATGAACAAATCTGTCCCTTGTTCCCCCACAGCATTTCATTAACTGCCAATTTCATGTTGCGATTCCACATATGCTGCTGTGCTCTTATGGGTGGCAGTCCTGCTATGGCTCACCCTTCTTAGCTTGTTTCCTATAGTTAAGAGTTTCATAGTTTGCCTCTCTCTGTTTTTATCTTAACTTATTTTTCCTTCCCTTCCCCTATGTTCATCAGTTTTGTTTCTTAAATTCCATATATGAATGAAATTATATAGTATTTTCTTTCTCTGACTTATTTCACTTAGCATAATACCCTTTAGTTCTATCTACATTGTTGCAGATGACAACATCTCATTCTTTTTAATGGCCGAATAATATTCTTTATATCTATCTATCTACACACACACACACACACACACACACACACACATATCTTCTTTATCCATTCATCTGTTGAGGGACATCTAGACTTTTTTTGTATTTTGGCCATTGTGGTTATTTTTTTAAGATTTTATTTATTTATTAGAGAGAGAGAGATCCCAAGTAGGCAGAGAGGCAGGCAGAAAGAGAGGGGGAAGAAGGCTCCCTGCTGAGCAGAGAGCCCGATGTGGGACTCGATCCCAGGACCCTGAGATCATGACCTGAGCTGAAGGCAGAGGCTTAATCCACTGAGCCACCCAGGCGCCCCTGGCCATTGTGGTTATTGCTGCCATAAACATTGGGGTACACTACCTTATATTAATACAAAAGAATGTAATTATACTGTGGGGGCTGGCGTATTTTCAGAGATTACTTATCATGTTTTCATTTATTTGGTTCCTCAATGTATAAGCAAGAGAATAGTAAAAGGTACAAAGACAATCTGAAGTCATTTTCTCCCTCCTCTACCCCCATCCCTTCTAAGGTAATTCTCACAGGGAAGACAGCTCATCATTTAGCAGAAGTCCCAACAATACATTCACTAGAAAGTAATTTCTTCAAGTGTTTCACAGTGCTTCCTCTGACAATGTTATTTTAGATGGAATTTAATATTAATTTAATGATTTTGTAGATTTTTAAACCATCCATTGTAAGATGAACTAAAAAAAAAAAAAAAACAACAGGAGTTGAACATTACTTGGTAAAGAACATTGTTCACAAAATAGACAAGGTATTTCTTTTGGTTTGTGCTATGATCATAGGTCTGTTAAAGAAATATATTCAGCTTTAAATTACATTAATAAATGGTCCTCATTTTAAAAGGTATTGTTCTGGTTTTAGGTATAACAGCAGTAGCAATGGCTGAGGCAATGAAGCTGCAGAAGATGAAGCTTATGGCAATAAACACTCTTCAGCGAAATGGAAACCAAAATGGGACTGAGTCAGAGCCTGATGATCTTAATTCTAATACTGGTGAGTGTCTTCAGGACTACAAGATAGGTGACTCTCACTAATGTATTCTGAGATTGGAGAGAGGAAATACGAGGGGGAGAGGAGAGAATAATTTGTATACTTTGATTTTGAGCAGTTATTGCATAAGGATGATTAACCCTACCTCTAACTAGTACAGTGACACTAGAAAACCATTAAAAGCAGAATTACATTTCAGGAAGCAGTTACCTTCATTGTTTTTGTAGTGGAATCAATTACTCATTTTTATAGTGTTAGCTACTTTACCTTTTGCCTGAGAAACATTGTCCCCTTCAGTTTCACCCCAGGCTTCTTACTTTAACTTTCTCTCAACAACTTACCACTGAGAGTTCTGAAAATCCACCTTGGCTCACCTGAAGTCATTTTAGGTGGACTACCACCTCCTTAGCTAAGTAAAGGTGCTGGCATACTCAGGTCATTGGCAAGGGCTAATGAAAAGAAGTAGAACAAAGAGAAAGCAAAGAAAAGAAAAAGACAGAAGAAAGAAAAAGAAAGATGCCTATGGAATGTTATATCTCCCTTCTTTCCAGTTGTTTTTTTCTCCTTTATCTTGTGATAATTTTACCTTGGTTTTGATCATAAGACTGCCCCTCAGATCTCTTTTTGAAGTAACTTGGATTATAGATATCAACATACATTAATGGATACATAAATAATTAAATAAGTAATTATTGCTTAATTTTATTGGGAAATAAGAAAGGGCAACCAAAGATAGTCTTAGAAGCCATAGGTTTCTGATCTAATTCTGTAGCTAAATTTAATATAATGTGATAGGTAGATTTGTAGTAGTCTTATCTCTCTTCTTTTAGGTTCCTAGAATTTCAAGCATGGTGGGACTTTATTTTAGAGGGAAAAAAGCAGGGTAATTAAAGAGGGAAATAAATGACTCAGATCAGTATGATAAAATGCTCTGACTTTAATACAGTGTAGCTCTCCTCATCTAAAATTGAAGTGTTCAGAGTGAATTATGGAATGAGGGCTGGGCTTCAAACAGTGTTCACAGCAGGAAATCAATGGAAAATGCATTATTTTATTTAATTTGTGGCAACTGTAAGCAACACATAGATAAAACTAAAATTATTACTAAGCAAAGAATAATAACAATGTTACCAGTTATTATGTACTGTCTCCCATGTTTGTTCTTTAGTTCCATTTTTTAAATTTAGATATAATTGACATAACATTGTATAAGTTTAAAGTGTAAAATGTGTTGATTTGTTACACTTATCTATTGTAATATGATACCACCATAGTGTTAATCTAACACCATCACATCACATTATTATTTTTTTATAGTGAGAACCTGTAAGATCTAGTCTCTTAGCAACTTTCAAGTGTATAATACTGTATTGTTAATTGTAATTTCAATGTTGTGCAGCATTTATTCATCTATCTCCTGTACTAACATATTTAATTATTACCAAATTTCCAGAAAAAAGGCATTTTCAATACTCTATTTTGCAAATCAGGAAACAGAGGCACAATGTGGTCAGCTTTGCTCATAGTCCCAAAGCTAGTAAGTGGTAGAGGTATATTTCTATCCCATGTCTGGTTAAGTCCAGAGTCTGTTTTATTTACATTCTTCCTCCTCTTTAATGCTATTTTGTAGCAGAAATTTTATTTTATCAAACCCTTCAAATAAAAGTTGTTTTTATCATCAGGATACACTAATAAACTGATGATCAGTTTCCGAGTCCTAACACCTTACTTCACATTGGCCTTCAAATCTTATAGTGTCTTAGAAATGACCAAATTTGACAGGAAACCTCTTGTATATAAAAATATTTTTTACCAATAAAAATTAATGAGAGTTCAAGCAGTAATTTCTGTCATATTTTTCATAGGTATACCAGTTTATGAAAAACTGTACAAAATGTCTAAGTTGTTACTTTATAACAGGACAATAAAGACATTTTGAGAGATGTACTGATTACCTAATTTCTAACTTAGTAAGTAGTTAATTTTCCTGGCTAAATATAATCTGTCCTAACTCCATCCATCTATCATTGTGATAAAATAAAGCATTAGGTTTCCATCTGTGTATAAAGTTATATTTTGTGTAGAAATGAAATCAGAGTAACCACTGTGCTTGAGCTTGAAGATGGCAATTTATCCTTATCTTGATGTACTGAAGATAAGCAGATATAAAAATAATTATAATGATGATAATAATAATAATACATATTTATATGAAGTCCCTGAGATTTTTGAAGTCTATAAATGAACACTACTGCCATGTGTGTATATGCATACTAGAGTGTGTTATCAGGAGAGATCCCTTTTGCCATAATTTCCCCTCATGGGTTATTGGAGAACAGGTAGATCTCAGAAGTTTTCTCCAATGAGGACTCCAGCAGCTCTCACTGCCACCAAAGACAACCACAGATTTGTCTGTCAAAGAACCTGGCAGTCTTTGCCAATGGAGATCTCAGCTGATGGAATTGCACAAAGTCAACAATGTTGTGCCTCCCCATTCCTAGATTTGGAGCTGTCATTTCATTGCCCTAGAGCCAGAGCTGCCACACCCCACCCAGCCAATGTCTTTGCATCCACCTGCACATGAAGGTCTTTCCTTACTGAAATGAGTCCATAAAATCTGAAAGAGATGCTTACTGCCTCAAATATGCAGATAGCAATGCAAAGTCAGAGAGAAGATAAACAATCAATAAAACACCATGCAAAATGAATATTTGTTTTAATAAACTGACCCTAAAGAAATGAAGATCTGTGGTGAATTGCCTGATAAAGAATTCAAATAATAATTACATAATAATTGTTTTGTGCAAGCTGAATAAATTATAAGAAGACACACTTACAGACGAATGGATAAGGAAGATGTGGTCCATATACACTATGGAGTATTATGCCTCCATCAGAAAGGTTGAATACCCAACTTTTGTAGCAACATGGATGGGACTGGAAGAGATTATGCTGAGTGAAATAAGTCAAGCAGAGGGAGTCAATTATCATATGGTTTCACTTATTTGCAGAGCATAACAAATAACACGGAGGACATGGGGAGATGGAGAGGAGAAGGGAGTTGAGGGAAATTGGAAGGGGAGATGAACCATGAGAGACTATGGATTCTGAAAAACAACCTGAGGGTTTTGAAGGGGCGGGGAGTGGGAGGTTGGGGGATCCAGGTGGTGGGTATTAAGGAGGGCACGTATTGCATGGAGCACTGGGTGTAGTGCATAAACAATGAATTCTGGTACACTGAAAAATTAAAAAAAAAATAAAATATAAAAAATAAAAATGAAAAGACAAAAATTTGTTAATGAATACACAATATAAATAGCAAATTCTGACTACAAAAAAGGTGTGTGGGAAAGTAAAAGTGGAGAGTTTTTGTATGTAAAAGAAGTTAAATTTTTCAATGATTCATTAGTTCAACACTACTTCAAAAACTAATAGTGTACTGTATACTGGCTAACTGAATATAAGGGGAAAAAAGAAGTTAAATTATTATCTACTTAAAATAAAAATTTTATTGAAGTGCAAGGCAGTTGAGTAGTTGATAAACACTAGAGAGCTCTGTAAGTAATTTGAGAAACTGATCAACCCAGGTAGTGTGAGAACAACTCAGGAAAGAAGGGACCAACTGAGTCTGGGTCCAGCTTTTGGCATCTATGATTTTTTTAACTCACTTTTTCTTATGGGTTGAATTGTGCCCCTTAAAAAGATACATTGAACACTGAAAAAAAGTAAATTAAATTTTTAAAAAGATATATTGAAATTCTCACCCCTAACACCTCAGAACTTGAACTTGTTTAAAAATAGCATCATTGCAGGGACTCCTGGGTGGCTGAGTCAGTTAAGGATCTGCCCTCAGCTCAGGTCATGATCAGAGGGTCCTGCATCAGGCTCCCTGCTCATTGGGGAATCTGCTTCTCCCGAAATAAATAAATAAATATATAAATAATATACATATTGTATACAAGCCCAAGTTAAACAGGAAGTTAAAAACTATAATAGATATTCAAAAGATAAAGAGAAAAGAATCAAAGCAAATCACTATCAAAATAACTTAACAAATAACAACGGAAGGCAACAATAGAAGACAAGGACAGAGCAAGTTTAAACCAAAAAATTATTCACAAGATGGCAAGAGTAAGTCATTACCTATTCATTACTTAAATATAAATGGATTAAACCAACCAATTAAAATGCACCAACTGCCTTAAAGAATAAAAATTTAAAAATCCAGTCAAGTGGGAATTTATTCTTGGGATGCAAGGGTGGTTCAATATAAAATCAACCAATGTGATACATCACATTAACAAAAGAAAGGATAAAAACATATGACCATTTCAATAAATGCACAAAAAACATTTGACAAAGTACAATATTCCTTCATGGTACAAACCCTCAACAAAGTAGGTTTAGAGGCAACATACCCCAGCCTAATAAAGGCTGCATATGAAAACCCACAGCTAACACCTTATTCAATGGTGAAAAACAGAGCTTTTCCTCTAAGATCAGGAACAAGACAAGGATGACCACCCTCCATTTTCATTCAGTATAGTACTGGAAGTCATCATCCCAGCAATCAAACAAGAAAAAGAAATAAAAAGGATTCAAATTTGTAAGGAATAAACAAAATTTCCACTATTTGCAGATGACACAATACCATATATAGAAAAAACTCAAAGATTCTACTTTTAAAAAGTACTAGAACTTATAAATGAACTCAGTAAAGTTGCAGTACACAATAATAAACAGAATTCTGTTGCATTTCTATACATTAATAACAAAGTAGTAGAAAGATAAATTAAGAAATAATCCCATACAAAATTGCACCAAAAATAATAAAATATCTGGGGATAAACTTAAGCTCCTTAGTGAAAGATCTATACTCTGAAAACCAGAAAACATTAATAAAATACATTGAAGATGACACAAGCAAGTAGAAAGATATTCCATGCTCATGGATAGCAAGAACCAATACTGTTAAAATGTCCGTACTACCTAAGGCAATATACACATTTAATGCAAACCCTATCAAAATGCCAACAACATTTTTGACAGAAGTAGAACGTACAGACTTCTGGGCAAGATGGTGGAGCAGGAGGACCCTAAGCTTGACTTGTTCCATGAATACAACTAGATAACACTCAGATCAATGTAAATAACCCAGAGAACAACACAAAGACTGGCAGAACAAACTCTACAACTAAATGGAGAGAAGAGACCACATCAAAGAGGGTAGGAAGGGTGGAGACACAGTGGGGAGCTAGATGAACCTGTGGGCCATTTCTGGGTGGGAGCCATGGCTTCAGAGAGGGGAGAGAAACAGACCCTCGCACCACAGAGCTACACAGGGAGGAAAATCCCCATAGAATTGACTCTAAAAACCAGAGATGCTGAATTTCATGAGTTCATACAGCAGCAGGAATTAAAGCCTGGAATGTTAATAATCAGCAGGTTCAGCTCTGGGAGAGCCAGAAGAAACTGAGTTCCTACCTCTACAGAGACAGCACAAAACCTGCCTGTAAGATGCAGCATAGAACTAGCAATTTAGAAAAATACCTAGAATATATGGTAGAGTTATTTACTAATAACAGAGCATGGTCCCAGAATCACAGTTTTCATTGGGAGACTCCTCCAGGAACAAAGAAGTTGGTAGGTTCCATTTCGCTCCTCCAACCTCTGCATACACACACAGCTACCTGTGGGAAGTAGCACAGCATAGGTATTCACATGGAAATTCAGTTACACTTCACCCCCCCCCATCCTGGCCTGCCTCGGTACCAGTGCTATGGGCCCTCTCCCCCAGAAGACCCATGCAAACTTTGCCAACACTACATCTCCCAACTGCATGCTTTGTGGGGCCTCAGTCCTTCAGCAGTGCCCAGTCACTGTCTGCTGATGATTTTGCAACTTGTTAAAATCGTGAGCCCCACTCATACACTTTGTGAATCAGACCCCAGCTAACCCAGACCTTCATAGTGGTGGCCTGATCCCTGTGGAACAGGACTCGTGCACAAAACTTGCAGGCATTATGCAACCCATCCACACTCAATTTGCAGAGCATCCACCAGTTTCCCCAAGCTCAGCAGCAGCTGTGCATCCTCTATGGAATATGACAGGTGTACAAAATATGTAGACACTATGTGCCCTGACTTAGTGGCCCCAGATGGCCTCAGTGTACATACACAGCAGCGGTGAGTCCCCTGTGGAAGAAGACCAGTGCACAAAACTAGGTAGCACAGTGAGCTCCATCTGTGTGTACTTTGCAGAGCAGACCAAGCTGGCCCTTGTATCTGCAGCAGATACATATCCTCTCTGGCAAAGGACCAGCACCACCTTATTAAAAGTGTAAATCTTAGCCACTACTTTCAAGAGCAGAAGATATAGCTGACTTTTCCTAACACAGGGAAACAGACACAAAGAGAGAAAATGAGGAGACAGAGGAGTATTTCCCAAATGAAGAAAACAGGACAATACCACAGGAAGATCCCTAAATGAAATGGATATAAATAATATGTCTGATAGAGAATTTAAAGTAATGATCATAAGAGGGGAGAAGAGAGAAGATGGTGGTGGAGTAGGAGGAACCTATGTTCCTCTTGTCCTATGAACACAATAAGATAACTATCAAATCATTCTAAATACCCTAGAAATTACCCTGAGGATGGACAGAATAAACTCCACATTTAAAGAGAGAATACACATTGAAGAAGGTAGGAAGTGTGAAGACATAATATAAGGAGGAAACAATAGGTGCTGAGGAGGGGTGGGAGCCATGGTCACAGAGAAGACAGAAGAGCACACAGGGGAGCACACAAGGAGAACATGTTCCTAAAGCTGTTGGCTGGGAAAACAAGAGGTACTGATTTTTGTAAGTTCTTGAAACCAGCAGGGCTTAAAGACTGGAGGTTTAAAGGTCAGAGGGCATGGCTGTAATATAGCCTTGAGGACACTGCCATACTCCTGGAGAGAAAACAAACAACCTGGGGCAGAAGCCATGGAAACAGCTATCTGATGTTTGTCTAAGACACGTACTGGGGAGACTATTCCCCATGTTGGAGTGCATCCCTGAAAGGAAGCATTCCAGAAGTCTTTCTAGGGACAAAAGAGCTGGCCAGTATCTTTTCCCTCACCCGCCCCTCAGCATAAAGCAGGAGCCACATGACAGAACCAATGTAGCACCCTCAATGGCTGCCTAACTTGCTTAACTCAAGAACCATATCCCTGTGCTCTGGTTGGACTGCCCTTCTCAGTAAAGACTGCTTCATTCTCAGTGCAGTGGATTCTGTCACCAAAAGGCCAGAAGAAACCCCTCCTTACACCACATCTCCTGACCAGAGAATTCTGCAGGACTTCAGTTCTAGTGAAAATGGTATTAGTTCTCATTCCACAAGCAGACAAGAGCACACTTAATTAAAACTCTTCACATTCTACCCAGGAACCAAACATTGCCCACTTCAGTCAATAAGAAATTCTGCAAACAATGGGCCTGAAGGATAAAGCAGCCAAAATACAATAGCAGTGTGTATGCAACACAGAACAAAGACGATTCCTGAAGCACCAGGCCCTGGAAGGTATACGGCCTTCTTTCCAAAAAGATACTAACCTCACAAAAAGACACATTATGGGCTTTTCTAACACATAGAAGAAAACAGAAATTTAGACAAAATGTCAAGAGGGAGGAATTCATCCCAAATGAAACATGAGATCTAAGCAAAATAGATGTAAGTAACATGTCTGATGGAGAATTTAAAGCAACAGTCATAACGATATTCACCGGGACAAGAAAAGAATGGAGACTTCAGGGAGGTCCTTATCACAGAAATAAGAGTTAAAAAATAAATATTCAGAAATGATAAATGTGATAATGGAGTTTGGAAAAAGGCTTGATGCAAAGGACACAAGGCTGGTAGAAGCAGAGGAATAAATAGTGATATAGAAGATAAAATAACAGAGGATGATAAAGTTGAACAATAGCAAGAAAGAAGTATGGAACACAGGAACAGCCTTGGGGAATTCAGTGACTTCATCAATCGTAATAACATCCATATTACAGGAGTCCCAGAGGAAGAAGAGGACAAGGGGACACAAAACTTAATTGAGAAAACGATAGCTGCAACTTTCTTATCTGGGGAAGGAAAAAGACATTCAAATCCAGGAAGCACAGAGAACTCCCAACAAAATCAACAAAAGTGGACCCACAACAAAACATATGGTAATTAAATTTGCAAAATATACCGATAAAGAAAAAAATCTTAAAAGCAGCAAGGAAAGAAGTCTCTAACTTAGAAGGGAAGACACATAAAGTTAGCTGGAGATTTCTCAACAGAAACGTGGCAAGACAGGAGTGGCATAATATGTTCAAAGTGCTGAATGGGAAAAACTGTAGTGAAGATTACTCTATTCAGCAAGGTTTAATCTCAGCATAATCTTCTTCAGTCAGCAAAGCTATAATTTATAATAAAAGAAGAGATCAAGAGTTTCCCAAACACACAAAACCTAAGGGAGTTTGTGACCACTAAACCAGCCCTACAGGAAATATTAAAGGGACACTTTGAGTGGAAAAGGGAGACCAAAAGTGACAAAGACAAGAAAGGAACAGAGTAAATATCCAGAAACAATGACAAAACAAGTAATAAAATGACACTAAATACATAGCTATCAATACTTACTCTGAATATTGGGGCCCCTGGGTAGCCCAGTTGTTTAAGTGTCAACTCTTGATTTCAGCTCAGGTCATGATCTCAGAGTTGTGGGTTTGAGCCCCATGTTGGGATCTGTGCTGAGTGTGGAGCTTGCTTAAGATTGTCTCTCTCCATCTCCCTTTGTCACTCCCCAATTACTCTCTATTAAAAAAATTACTTTGAATTTTAATGGAATTAATGTTCCAATAAAAAGATATAGGGTGTCAGAATGGATAAAAAAGAACTATCTATGTGTTGCCTACAAAAGACTAATTTTAGACCTAAAGCAACTGCAGATAGAAAGGGAAATAATGGAGAAACATTTGTCATAAAAATGGACATTAAAAGAAAGCTTCAGTAGCCATATTTATATCAGAGAAACTAGACTTTAAACCAGACTGTAAAAAGAGATAATGAAGGGCACTATATCATAATAAAGGGGACTACCCAACAAGATGATTCAATAATTATAAATATTGATGTACCCAACATGGGAGCAGCCAAATGTATAAAATAATTAATAACAAATATAAAAACAATTAATAACTAATATACAATTAATAAATAAATATAAATTAAAATATATATATTAAAAACAAATATAAATAACAAATATAAACAAATAACAAATATAAAACAAATAACAAATATAATTAACTAAGGGGGCTCCTGGGTGCCTCAGTCAGTTAAGCATCTGCCTTTGGCTCAGGTCATGATCCTGGGGTCCTGTGATTGAGTCCCACAGCAGGCTGTTTGCTCAATGGGGAGCCTGCTTCTCCTCCCCCCTCTGTTGCTCCCCCTACTTGTGTGCTCTCTCTCTCTGTCCAATAAGTAAATAAAATCTTTATATATTTATGTATATACATATATATTTATAACCTTATATATCTATATATATAATTAATAACAAATAATAACAAATATAAAGGATAATAATACAAAAATAGTAGGGAACATTAACACCACACTTACTTTGATAGACAATCACCTAAAGAGAAAAATAAAAAGAGAGACAATAGCTTTGAATAACACTGGACCAGGTGGACTTAACAGATATAGTCGAACATTCCATCCTAAAGCAGCAGAATATGCATTATTTTTGAGTGTACATGGAACATTCTCCAGAATAGATCTCATCCTAGGTCACAAATCAGGCCACAAAAACTATAAAAAGATTGAAATAATACCATGCATATTTTTTGTTCACAAAGCTATGTAACTTGAGGTCAACCACAAAAAAAAAAACTGGAAAGACCACAATTCCATGGAAGTTAAACAACCTCCTATTAAGCAATGAAGGTGTCAACCAGGAAATAAGAGACTAAATTAAAAAAAAAAAAAAGAAATGAAATGCATACTCAGTAGTCCAAAACCTTTGGGATGCAGCAAAAGTGGTTATAAGAGGGACATATATAGCAATAAAGGCATATGTTAAAAAGCAAGAAAAATCTCAAATATCCTACCTTGCACCTAAAGGAGCTAGAAGAAGAAAAACAAATGAACCCTAAAGCAGAAGGAAGAAATAATAAAAATTAGTGCATAAAAAAATCCTCTAGGAACAAACAAAAAAGATGGTAAAAAAGATCAATGAAAAGAGGAGTTAGTTCCTGGTAAAAAGTTTTAAAAAAATCATAAACTCCTAGCCAGACTTGTGAAAAAGAATAGAGAAAGGACCCAAAAAATAAAATCACAAATAGGAAAGGAAAAATAACAACTAATACCACAAAAAAGGCAATTATAAGGGAATATTATGAAAAATTATATACCAACAAATTGGACAACCTGGAAGAAACAGATAAATTCCTAGAAACATATAAATTACCAAAACTGAAACAGGAAGAAATAGAAAACTTGAACAGACCTATAACCAGCAATGAAATTGAATCAGTAATCAAAAACTCCCAAAAAGCAAAAGTCCAGGGCTAGATGGCTTGAAGAGTTAATTCTACCAAACATTTAAGGAAGAGTTAATTCTACCAAACATTTAAGGAAGACTTAATATGTATTCTTGTCAAACTGTTCCAAAAAACAAAAACAAAAACAGGAAAGGAAGGAAAATTCCAAATTCCTTCTATGAAACTAGCATTACTGTGATACAAAATCAGATAAAGACCCCACTAAAAAAGAGGACTACAGGTCAATATTCCTGATGAACATAGATGTAAAAATTCTCAATAACATACTAGCAATCTGACTCCCATATTAAATTAAAAAAAATCACTCACTACAATCAAGTGGGTTTTATTCCTGGGCTTCAATTGTAGTTCAATATTCACAAATCAATCAATGTGATATATTGTATTAAGAAAAGAAAGGGTAAGAACCATATGATCCTTTCAACAGATGCAGAAAAGCATTTGACAAAGTACAACATCATTCACAATAACAGCCTTCAACAAAGTAGGGTTAGAGTGAACATATCTTAAAATAATAAAGGCCATAAACAAACAAAAAAAAACACAGCTCATATCATCCTCAATGGGGAAAAATGAGAGCTTTTCCTCTAACGTCAGGAATAAGAAAGGGATAACCTCTCTCACCACTGTTATTTACATAGTGGTGGAAGTCCTGGCCTCAGATATCCCACAACAAAAAGAAATAAAAGCTATACAAATTGACAAGGGAGAAGGGAAATATTTTTCTATTTGCAGATGACCTGATCCTATATATAGAAAACCCAAAAGACTCCACCACAAATTGCTAGAACTGATACCAGAATTCAGTCATGTTGCAGGAAAAAAAATCAATTTACATAAATATGCTGCATTTGTATATAAATAATGAGGCATCTGAAACAGAAATCAAGGAATCAATACCAATTGCAGTTGCACTGAAAACAACAAGATACCTAGGTATAATAAACCTTACCAAAAAGATAAAAGATTTATACTCTGAAAAGTTTAAAACACTGAGGAAAGAAACTGAAGATGACACAAAGAAATGGAAAAATATTCCTTGCTCATGGGTTAGAAGAAACAACGTTGTTAAAATGTCTATATTGCCCAAAGCAATCTACACATTTAAGAAAATTTCTATCAAAATACCAATAGAATTTTTCACAGAGCTAGAAAAAACAATCCTAAAATTTGTATGGATCCACAAAAGACCCTGAATAGCTAGCTAATGCAACCTTGAAAAAGAAAAGCAAATGTGGAGGCATCACAATTTCCGACTTCAAGTGATATTACAAATCTGTAGTGACCAAGACAATATGGTACTGGCACAAAAATAGACACGTGGATTAGTGGAACAGGATAGAAAATCCAGAAATGAACCCACAACTATATATTCAATTAATATTAAACAGAGCAGGAAAGAAGATCCAGTGGGAAAAAGTCTCTTCAACAAGTGGTGTTAGGAACACTGGGCATCTATGTGCAAAGGAATGAAACTGGACCACCTTCTTACACTATACAGAAAAAATAAATTGAAAATGGATGGAAAACCTAAATTCGAGGTAGAAAACCATTAAGATCCTAGAGGAGAACACAAACAGTAATGTCTTTGACATTGGTCGTAGCAACTTCTTTCTAGATATGTCTCCTAAGGCAAGGGAAATAAAAGCAAAAATAGAATATTAGGATTTCGTAAAGATAAAAAGTACTGCACAGCAAAGGAAACAATGGACAAAACTAGAAGCAACCAATGGAATGGGAGAAGATATTTGTAAACGATACCTGACATTAAGATTTTCATATCTTAAATATATAAAGAAATATAATACTCAACATCCAAAATACAAATAATCCAAATAAAAATAGGCAGAAGATGGGGCACCTGGGTGGCTCAGATGGTTAAAGCCTCTGCCTTTGGCTCAGGACATGATCCCGGGTTCTGGGATTGAGCCTTGCATCAGGCTCTCTGCTCAGTGGGGAACCTGCTTCCTCCTCTCTCTCTCTGCCTGCTTCTCTGTCTACTTGTGATCTCTGTCTATCAAATAAATTTTTAAAAAATCTTTAAAAAAATAGGCAGAAGACAATGAGATATCACCTTACAGCAGTTAGAAGGGCTAAAATTAACAAGACAGAAAACAAGAAATGTTGGCAAGGATGTGGATAAAGGGGAAACTTCTTGCACTGTTGGTGGGAATACAAGCTAGTACAGCCACTCTGGAAAAGAGTATGGAGGTTCCTCAAGAAGTGTAATAATAGAGCTGCCCTATGACCCAGCAATTGCACTACTGGGTATTTACACCAAAGATACAGATGTTGTAAAAAGAAAGGAGCACCTGCACCCCAATGTCCATAGCAGCAATGTCCACAATAGCCAAACTATGGAAGAAGCCTAGATGGATGGATCAACAGATGGATGGATAAAGAAGATGTAGTACATATATGCAATGAAATATTATTCAGCCATCAGAAAGGATGAATACCTACCATTTACATTGATGCAGATGGATCTAGAGGGTAAGTCAATCAGAGAAAGACAATTATCACATGGTTTCATTCATATGTGGAATATAAGGAATAGCACCCAGGATCATAGGGACAGGGAGGGAAAACTGAAAAGGAAGAAATCAAACAGGGAGACAAACCATGAGAGATTCTTGACACTGGGAAACAAACTGAAGGTTGCAGAAAGGGAGGTGAGTATGTAGATTGAGCAGCTAGGTGATGGGTGTTAAACGGGGCATGTGATGTGATCAGCACTGAGTGTTATATGCAACTAATGAATCCCTGAACATTAAAAAATAAAGATATTTCCAAATTAAAAATGAAATAAAATAGGCAGAAGGCATCAGTAGATATTTTTCAAAGAAGGTATACTGATGGCCAGCAGGTACATGAAAACATACTCAACATCATTCATCATCAGGGAAATGCACATCAAAACTATAATGAGATATTACCTCACCCTTGTCACAATGGCTAAAATCAACATTCAGGAACACAAAAAACAGTACGTGTTGGTGACGATGTGGAGAAAGGGGAACCAAATGCAATGTTGGTGGGAAATGAAACTGGTGCAGCCACTCTGGAACAGCAGTATGGATGCTGCACAAAAAGTTAAATATAGAACTACCCTATGATCCAACATTTGCTCTACTATTTACCCAAATAATACAAAAATACAAAATTGAAAGAAGAAATAAACCATGATGTTTTTAGCAGCATTATTTACAGTATCTGAAATCTGGAAACAGCTCAAGTGTCCATCAATTAATGAATGAATAAAGAGGAAATGGTATATATACACAATGCAATATTATTCAGTCACAAAAAAATGATAGCTTGCCATTTGCAATGACATTGGTGGAGCTAGAGAGTATTATGCCAAGCAAAGTAAGTCAGTAAGAGAAAGACAAATACAGTATGATATCACACATATATTAGAATGTACAAAACAGGAAAAAACAAGCTTATGAAAAAGAAGAGAAAGATGCAAATCGAGAAACAGGCTCTTCAGTATTGAGAACAAACTGATGGTTTCCAGATGGGGGGGTGGGTGGGGAGATGTGTTAAATATGTGCTGGGAATTGAGAAGGACCCTTGTTATGATAATCACCAGATATTCTATATATTCAATTGCTAAATTTTATATATGAAACTAATATTACACTGTATGTTAACTAACTGGAATTTGAATTAAAATTTTTAAAAAAGGAAAGTAAGTATCATAGGAATGCTCATTGGACTTAAGATAAAAGGGAAGAACATCAATGATACCCTTAACAAAGAGACAGAAAACATGGTAGAACAAATCCGAGATGGATAACACAGTAAATAAGAATAAAAATAAAAACATACTAGTATTATGGAGGGCACGTATTGCATGGAGCACTGGGTGTGGTGCATAAACAATGAATTCTGGAACACTGAAAATAAATTTAAAAATAAATAAAAATAAAAGAATTTAGTTGGAATAAGTATCACAGTAGAGGAAATGGAAGAACAAATTAGCAAACTGCAGGTCAGAGTTATGGAATGCAATCAAACTGAATAGGTGAAAGGAAAAGATTATGGAATATGAGGATAGATTTGCAGAACTCAGCAATTTTATCAAGTGTAACAAAATTCACATTACAGGTTCCCAAAAGAAGAGTATAAAAAATGGGACAGGAAATTTATTCAAAAAAATAAGAGCTGAAAACTTTCCTAATCTGGTGAAAGAAAAAGAAATCAGATTCTAGGAGGTACAGAGATCCCCCAAGAAATCAACCCAATGAGTTCCACACCATGACATATAGTAATTAAAATGGAAAATGTACTGATAAAGAGAGGATGTTAGAAGCGACATGCTGGTAGGTATTAAGGAGGGCACGTATTGCATGGAGCACTGGGTGTTATATGTAAACAATGAATCTTGGAACACTAAATCAAAAACCAATGATGTATTGTACGGTGACTAATATAACACAATAAAAAATTAAAAACATAAAAAAATAAAAATTTTAAAAGAAAAAACTTTCAAAGAAATATAAAAAATAAAATAAAATAAAAGCAGCAGCAGAAGAGTTACATACAAGGGAAACCTCATAAGGCTATCAGTGGATTTTTCAAAAGATACTTTGCAGATCAGAAGGCCGTGGCATAATACATTGAAGGTGCTGCATTTAAAAAAAAATATGCAGCTAAAACAATGTTCTATCCAGCAAGGCCATCATTCAGAATAAATGGAGAGATAAAAAGTGTTCCAGACAGGGTACCTGGGTGGCTCAGTCATTAAGTGTCTGCCTTCAGCTCAGGTCATGATCCCAGGGTCCTGCGACCAAGCCTTGCATCAGGCTCACTTCTTGGCAGGAAGCCTGCTTCTCCCTCTCCCACTTCCCCTGCTTGTGTTCCCTCTTTTGTTGTGTGTCTCTCTGTCAAATAAATAAATAAAATCTTTTAAAAAAAGTGTTCCAGAGAAACAAAAGCTAAGAGAATACATGACCACTAAACCAATACTGCAAGAAATATTAAAGAAGACTTTCAGTGGAAAGACCATATAAGAGTAAGAAAAGCAAGAAACATAAAATCAGTAAAAATAAATATATCTGTTAAAATCAGTCAATGAACTCACATAATAAATTGATATAAGGTATGACACCATATACCTAAAGGGTAGGGAGAAGAAACCTAAAAGAAATGTTTCAAATTTAAGTGACCATCGGCTTAATAAGACAGCTATATGCAGAAGATGTTATATACAAACCTAGTGGTAACCACAAATTAAAATTCAGTAATAGATATTGTAAAAATAAAGAGAAAGGAATCCAAGTAAATCACTAAAGAAAGCCAACATATGGTGAGAGAAGAAACCAATGGAAGAAAGGAACAGGGAAGTTCTATGAAAGCAACTACAAAATAAATTTTTAAATTGCAATAAATACATGTTTATAAATAATTACTTTGAATGTAAAGTGATTAAATGCTCCTATTAAAACACAAAGAGGGATAGAATGTATTAAAAAAATGGGCCCATCTGTATAACACCTAAAAGAGCCACACTTCAGACCTAAAGTCACCTGCAGATTGAAAGTGAGGGGACAGAGAAGCATTATCATCCAAATAGATATCAAAAGGAAGCTGGAGTATCAATACTTATATTGGACAAACTAGACTTTAAGCAAAGACTATAACAAGAGACAAAGAATGGCATTATATAATAATAAAGGGAACAATCCAACAAGAAGATATGACAATTGTAAATACTTAGACACCCAACATGGGATCACCCAAATGTATAAAAGAGCTAACAACAAATATAAAGGAACTAATTCGGTAGTAACAGAATCATAGTAGAAGACTTTAACATCCCACCTACATCAAAGGACAGATCATCCAAACAGAAAACCAAGAAAAAGTGGCTTTGAATGACACACTAGACCAGATGGATTTAATAAATATATTCAGAACATTCTATTTTAAAACTGCAGAAGGGACGCCTGGGTGGCTCAGTTGGTTGGGCAGCTGACTTTGGCTCAGGTCATGGTCCCGGTGTCCTGGGATTGGGTCCCACGTCGGGCTCCTTGCTCGGCGGGGAGCCTGCTTCTCCCTCTGCCTGCCACTCTGTCTGCCTGTGCTCGCTCGCTCTCTCTCCCTCTCTCTCTGACAAATAAATAAATTTAAAAAAAAAAAACTGCAGAAGGCACATTCTTTTCAACTGCACACAGAACATTCTCCAGAATAGATCACATATTGGGCCACAAAACAAGTCTCAAAAATTAAAAACATCAAAGGTATAGCATGCATATTTTTTAGGATTTTATTTATTTATTTATTTGACAGACAGAAATCACAAGTAGGCAGAGAGGCAGGCAGAGAGAGAGGAGGAAACAGGCTCCCTGCTGAGCAGAGAGCCCAACGTGGGGCTCGATCCCAGGCTGGGATCATGACCCAAGCTGAAGGCAGAGACTTTAACCCACTGAGCCACCCAGGCGCCCCTCATGCATGTTTTCTAACCATAACTTTCTGAAGGTAGTATTTAACCACAAGAAAAAATCTAGAAAGAGCATGAATACATGAAGGTTAAATAATATGGTACTAAGCAATGAATAGGTCAACTAAGTAATCAAGAATAAATTTTTTAAAATTATGGAGAAAAATGAAAATGAAAATACAAAGTTCCAAAATTTTGGGGATGCAATGAGAAAAGGGAAGTTTATAGCAATTCAGGCCTACCTCAGGAACCCAGAAAACGCAAAGAAATAACTAAATTTACACCTAAAAGAAAAGAAAAAGAAGAACAAACATACCCAAAACCAGCAGAAAGAAGAAAATAATAAAGATTAGGGCAGAAATAAATGATATAGAAACTAAAATAGCAATAAAACAGATCAATGAAACCAGGATCTATTTCTTTGGAAAGATCAACAAAATCAATAAACCTCTAGAAGACTCATAAAAAGAAAGACTCAAATAAACAAAATCAGAGAAAAAGAGAAGAAATAAACTGGCATCACAGAAAAACAGGATGGTAAGAAAATATTGTGGAGAATTATATGCGTGTAAACTGGATAACCTAGAACAAATGAATAAATTCCTAGAAATACATAAATTACTAAATCTAAAGCAGGAAAAAATAGAAAAGTTAACAGACAAATAAGCAACAATGAAATTGATTCAATAATCCAAAAACTCCAACAAACAGAACCCTGGACCTGATGACTTCACAGGTCAATTCTACTAAACATTTAAAGAAGGATTAATACCCATTTTTCTCATTTTTTCCCCAAAAATAAGAGGAAAAAAACCCGCCAAATTCATTCTATGAGGCCAGTATCAATCTCATACCAAAACCAGATAAAGACACCACAATAAAAAGAGAACTCAGGCCAATGCCTCTAGTGAACATAGATGCAAAAATCCTCACCAAAATACTACCACACTGAATCCAACAATACATTAAAAATCATTAATTACAGTACGAGTCAAGATGACAGAGAAGGAGCAGGCTGAGACGACATCCGATAGCAGGAGATCAGCTAGATAGCTTATCTAAACATTGTGAACACCTACAGATCCGGTGGGAAATCAAATAAAAGAGCAAGAATTCTAGAAACAGAAAATTGACCACTTTGTGAAAGGTAGGACCTGCGGAGAAGTGAGTCCAAAGCGATGGAAAGATAAACCGCTGGGGGAGGGGCCGGCTCCTGGCAAGCGGTCGAGCAACGGAGCACTAAATTGGGACTTTTAAAAGTCTGCTCCACTGAGGGACATTGCTCCAGAGGCTAAACCGGGTTGAAGCCCATGCGGGGTCAGCGTGGCCCCAGGTCCCACGGGATCACAGAAGGACCGGGGGTGTCTGAGTGTCTCAGAGCTCACAGGTATTAGAGTGGGGAAGCCAGCTACAGCGACAAAGCCAAGGAGTGAGCTCTCAGCTCGGGGTTACCTTGAACCGGTTTCAGGCTGGGTGAGCTTGGAGCGTGGCTGGAGGCCACGGAGATGGAAGCAACTGAGTGCTTTTCTCCAAGCGCAAGTTACCAGGTGCTTTTCTCCAAGCGCGAGCAACCGGGCACTTTTCTCCAAGCATGAGCGACTGAGCGCTTTTCTCCAAACGCGACCACAGGCCAGGGTGATGGGAACAATTGGGTGCTTTCCTCTTAGGGCCCATTGAGGAGTGGGACCCCGACCTCTCGGCTCTTCCAAGCTGGAGATACGGAGACCTCCATTATCATTCCCACCCTCCAAAACTCTATGGAAAGCATTCAGGGAACAAAAGCTCCCAAAAGTGAACCCAAATGGATTACTTAGCCTGGCTCCTGATAAGGTTGGTGCAATTCTGCCTCGGGAAAAGACACTTGAAAATCACTACAACAGGCCCCTCCCCCAGAATATCAACAAGAAACCCAGCCAAGACCAACTTCACTTACCAAGAAGAACAGCGGAATTCCAGAGGAGGAGAAAGCAAAGCAAGGAATTCATGGCTTTCTCCCTATGATTCTTCAGTCTTACAGTTAACTTTTGTTTTCTTTTTTCTTCTGCTAATTTTTTTTTTAACTTTTACCCTTTCCTCTTTTAACTTTTTTTAACTAGTTTATCTTAACAATACCTTACCAAAATGATAATAATAATAATAATAATAATAATCTTTTTTGAACCTTCATTATTATAGTCACATTTTATCCTCCATAGTATCTAACAATATTTTTTGTATATACATATATCTTCTTTTTTTTAAATATTTTTCCTTATTTGTTTTCTTTTCTTTTTTTTTTTTTCTTGTTTATCCCCTTTTTTCCCTCCCACGATTTGGGGTCTCTTCTGATTTGGTTAAAGCACATTTCCCTGGGGTCTTTGCCACCCTTTTAACATTTTATTTGCTCCTTTATATATTATTAACTGGGCAAAATGACAAGGCAGAGAAACTCACCACAAAAAGAAGAACAAGAAGCAGTAGCAAAGACTATGGACATAATCAATATGGGCATTGGTAATATGACAAATCTAGAGTTCAGAATGAAGACTCTCAAGGTTCTAGCTGGGCTCAAAAAAGGTACGGAAGATATTAGAGAAACACTCTCCGGAGAGATAAAAGCCCTTTCTGGAGAAATAAAGGAACTAAAATCTAATCAAATTGAAATCAAGAAAGCTATTAATGAGGTGCAATAAAAAATGGAAGCTCTTACTACTCAGATAAAGGAGGCAGAAGAAAGAATTAGTGACATATAAGACCAAATGACAGAGAATAAAGAAGCTGAGCAAAAGAAGACAAATAAATACTGGACCACGAGGAGAGAATTTGAGAGATAAATGATGCCATAAGATGACACAACATTAGAATAATTGGGATTCCAGAAGAAGAAGAAAGAGAGAGGGGAGCAGAAGATATATTGGAGAGAATTATTGGAGAGAATTTCCCTAATATGGCAAAGGGAACAAACATCAAAATCCAGGACTTGCAGAGAACCACCCTCAAAATCAATAAAATTAGGTCCACACCCCGTCACCTGATAGTAAAATTTATAAGTCTTAGTGACAAAGAGAAAATCCTGAAAGCAGCCTGGGAAAAGAAGTCTGTAACATACAAGGGTAAAAATATTCGATTGGCAGCAGACTTATCCACAGAGACCTGGCAGGCCAGAAAGAACTGGCATGATATATTCAGAGCACTGAATGAGAAAAACATGCAGCCAAGAATACTATATCCAGTTAGGCTATCATTGAAAATAGAAGGAGAGATAAAAAGCTTCCAGGACAAACAAAAACTGAAAGAATTTGCAAACACCAAACCAGCTCTACA